>VWPW01013386.1:1274-35680 GCA_013389825.1 Crypturellus undulatus
GCACCCTGTGAGCGGGGCCGGTGCAGCGGGAGCGGCGGGAGGCGATGGGAGGGGAGGCCGCTGGGAGGAGAGCGGGGTGGGAGGCCCTGGAGGTGGGATGTGGGGAGGTCTGGGGAATATGGGGTGTGGATAGGGAGTTGGGGGGGATGTGAGGTTTGGAGGCTGTGGGGGTGGGAGGCTCCAGGAATGGGGGTAAAGGGAGGCTCTGGGAATGGGGGTGAAGGGAGGCTGTGGGTGGGAGGCCCCACGAACGGGGGTGAAGGGAGGCTGTGGGGTGGGAGGCTCCAGGAATGGGGGGTAAAGGGAGGCTGTGGGGTGGGAGGCCCTGGGAAGGGGAGGTAAAGGGAGGCTGTGAGGTGGGAGGCTCCAGGAATGTGGGGATAGCAGGAGGCTGTGGGGTAGGAGGCTCCAGGAATGGGGGGGTAAACCGATGCTGTGGGGTGGGAGGCCCTGGGGAGGGGAATTTGGGGTGGGAGAGGCCGGGGCTGGAGTCTGGGGTGTCCTGGAGAGCGGGATGGGGGGCAATGGGAACACCCTGAGAGTCACCGGGAGACCAGGAACGGGGCCACGGGGCTTGGAGGGCTCCCAAGGCCACAGGAGAGGGGCCGGGGCAGCGGCGGGGCGTCACCGAGGCCCTGCGGCTCTGCAGGAACCCCATGGTGACGGGCGCCTCGGTGCTGGGGGTGAAGTTCGACGGCGGCGTGCTCATCGCCGCCGACACGCTCGGCTCCTACGGCTCCCTCGCCCGCTTCCGCAACGTGTCCAGGCTGCTCAGGGTCAACGACACCACCATGCTGGGTGCGTCCGGCGACTACGCCGACTTCCAGTACCTCAAGCAGGTCATCGACCAGATGGTGTAAGTACCCCCCGCCCCAGGGCAGCCCCTGCGCTGCCCTTCGTGATGCTGCGCCACCTTGTTGGGCCTCTTGCTCTCCCCAGGCCTCAAAAAATTAAACCATGTGATAAAATGCGTCCACTGAATAAAAATAAAGTGGGCCCAAACTGTTCTTTTTGCCTATGGGTCAAATAAGGCAGAATAACGATGTTGTTTGAGGAATGAGCTTCCTTTGCAGCTTGTTTTACCGCTCGCTGCCTGTAGATCTGCCACTGAGCCACGTCAGGCGAGCGCAACGTTTCCTATCACCGAGCTGAAATCCTTCCTTGCCCTTCTCTCGAACGCAGAATCGATGAGGAGCTGTTGGGAGACGGTCACAGCTACAGCCCGAAAGCCATTCACTCCTGGCTCACGAGAGTCATGTACAACCGGCGGTCCAAGATCAACCCGCTCTGGAACACCGTTGTCATTGGAGGCTTCTACAATGGCCAGAGGTGAGGCCGAGCACGCAGTGTCACTGCCCTCCTCCCCAGGGTGGCTTCTCATGGCACGAGCTGCCCGCAGAGGGGAGCCTGGCCGGCCCCTTCCCGTTCAGCTGCCTCCATGGGATCTCCTGGGGTCGGAGCGAGGAGTGGGGCAGATGCGCCTGCTGGCAGCGCAATGCGTCCCATGTGGATGGAGCTGTCTAAAACCGAGTCCCTGCGCGAGGTGACGCAGTAACAACTGTCCCTTCAGTTTCCTAGGGTACGTGGACATGCTCGGGGTGGCCTATGAAGCCCCGACGGTTGCCACAGGCTACGGCGCGTACCTGGCCCAGGTGAGCGAGCGTGGGTGGCGGGGGACAGCTCGGCGCCGTCTTTCTGAGCTGACCCGTTGGGGTTTCTTGTCTTGCAGCCGCTGATGAGAGAAGTTTTGGAGAAGAAACCCGTCCTGACGAAGGAGGAGGCCCGTGACCTCGTTGAGCGGTGCATGAAAATCTTGTATTACAGAGACGCCCGGTCCTTCAACAGAGTAAGTGCCCTGCTCTCAGAAAACCTGCCCGCATCTTCAAGTTGTGGGTGCAGAGTACCGGACACTGTGTTAGCAAAGCGAGACATCCTCGCTCCTGAGCGCCGCGGCAGCAGTAGGATTCCAGTGGTCCCTTTGGCTGGCTGCTTGATGCCTTTTCTTGCATCTGATGGTGCTTTTCCCCTGGCCGCAGCGGTGCCGTCCGGAGGCTGCAGTCTGCTCGCTTTGAAACGGCCAATGGGGTCCTGGGGTGCATTGAGNACTTTGAAACGGCCAGTGGGGTCCTGGGGTGCATTAAGAGGAGCATCTGCAGCAGGTGGAGGGAAGGAATCCTGCCCCTCTACTCAGCCCTGGTGTGTCCACATCTGGAGACCTGTGTCCAGGTCTGGGCCCCACAGGACAAGAGGGATGTGGAGCTGCTGGAGAGAGTCCAGCGCAGGGCCACGAGGATGATCAGGGGCTGAAACACCTGGAACATCTGCCCTGTGAGCAGAGGCTGAGGGAGCTGGGCCCGTTCAGCCTGGAGAAGAAGAGGCCAAGAGGGGACCTGGTCAGGGTCTATAAGGACCTCAAGGGAGGCAGGGAGGAGGATGGGGCGGCCTCTTCTCACTGGTGGCCACCGACAGAACTAGAGGAAACGGCCACAAACTGAAGCCCCAAAAGTTCCCCAGGAACTTAAGGAAAAATGTCCTGGCAGTGACAGGGACGGAGCCCTGGAACAGGCTGCCCAGAGAGGCTGTGGAGTCTCCTTCTCTGGAGATCTCCGAGACCCGCTTGGATGCAGCCCTGTGCCACGTGCTCTGGGTGACCCTGCGTGTGCAGGGGTTGGACTAGGTGACCTCTGGAGGTCCCTTCCAGCCTTGGGCATTCCATGATTCTTGTCAACTACCAGTGTTAACTGTGTCTCGACTTGCTCGCCAGGAACATAAAGCATCACTGAAGGCAAAGCCACCTTAAAGCAAATGCGTCCGAAGGGACAGTCCTCGTTACTGCCTTAATTTAATAAAGCTCTCACGGGGACCCATCTTAAACTCAAGTATGGAAGCTGAGATTTACTGCAGCCTCTAACTGCTTCTTCCCCGTAGTACGAACTTGCTATTGCGACTGAGCAAGGCGTGGAAGTGGAAGGACCTCTGACGCTGGAAGCCAACTGGGACATAGCCCACCTCGTCAGGTAGGGCTCCTGGTGGGCTCGCAGCCCCCGAGCGGGCAGCCCAGCAGAGCCTGCGCTGAGCGGGGAAGCAGGGGGAGGTGCAGGGACGTGGGCGGGAGTAGGTGACACTTGGCCAGGTGGGGTGACAGCCCTCGCCTCTCGGGTTGCCTTGGGGCCTTGCGGATGGGGTGCGGCAGCGCTGGCATGAAGCCCTTCTGTAACGGGGAAGCTTTCGCTCCTCCACCCTCCGCGCTGCCTTTCACTTGTTAGAGGAATGTCCCTTACAAGGAGCACCTGCTAAAATCGCAGGTGCCCTTCCCTGGCTTTCATAGCGCAGCCGCGCCGTGTAATATCTGACCTTGTGAAAATGTCTTGCAGCGGCTTCGAGTGATCTCCAGGGAGCTGGTCCAGCCTGTTCTGTTCCTGTTATCGGCCTTTATGGATGCTGTAAATCCCTTCTTCCTTGGGAAGCTCTGATTTGCTATGGAAGTTGAATAAACTTGTTAAGACAAGGGTGTGTGCGCTCGTGTTGATGGTTAGAAGGTGCTTGGGGTGTTGCTGCAGAAGTATTTACTGCAGGAGGAGTCTGCTTGGAGCAGGGAAAAGCCAGCGCACAAGAATTACCGGGAGGCACCAGGTTGATGCCTACAGAACATCCCTCACTTCCAAAAATTTGGGAGCAGCTGCAAGTCCTGGAGAGAGAGACAGCGAAACCAGCTGCTCCTGGTGTTGTCTGGCCGGGGGTTCTGGTAGGAACTGTCCTTCCTTCAAGGTGTGAATGCGCTGCCCTTCCCGTGCAGCCCAGACACCTTCCCCTTTGGATAAAGCCACCTGTAACTGGAAACTTGAAGATGGGTTGAGGGTGCCCCATTACTCCTCTAACTCGTATCCGATATCTCTTTTCCTATATTTTAGTTACGGCTTCTTAATTACAATCTCGTTACTAAAAGATTATTAGGAACAAAATGACTCAAGAGCAGTAGGTGACGTATTTACCCGTGGGGCTGCAGGAGCAGGAGTGGCCAGTGTTCCCCCTGCTTCCTGCGTGCAGTCGAATTCCCAAGTTGTTTCCAGCTGGGGCTCGGTGAGAGAAGCCCCTCCTGGAGCGGGGCTGTCCTGGGCTCTCCCTGGCCATCTCCTCGTGCCTGTGCTCACCCAAATCCCTGTGAACGCTGATCCGGGCACGTCAAAGCCACCAGCTCCTGCAAAAGCCACCTGCAGGCAAAAAGAAAACATCTTTAAGAAGAGATTTGGGAAGTGTTTGCAACAGGTACAAACTCAGCATTCAGCCAGGTCCTTGGGGACAGTGAGTGCTGACTGAAAGGACAGGCTGGAGCTGCGAGGGGGGCGGCTGCACTCGCTTTTGGGTTTCCCATAGTCACTAACATCAGGATAAGGGAGATCTCTGGATCCTGATCTCTATTCTCTTCTGCTGCTAGATTTATAGCTCAAACAGCTCCTGCAAGCAGGGAGAGAAGTTGGGTTTCCTTTAACCCCCCCAGCCCAACTAGTGCTAGAAGGAAATAGTAACTGAGCAATTTTTATGGAGCTCAGGAGTTGAATGATGGCTGGACTGGGCATTCCTTAGCACTCTATGATGGTGTAAAATGGAACTATTGTTTCATCTCCTACTTGAGATAATAAACTTTAATGCACTAAGCTCTCAACAGCATGGGAAAGACCCCTAATAAAGATAAAATGCATTAAAATATTTAGACACTAGATTAATTAATGATGTTTTCAGATTTTTTTTTTTAATCTCAGGTAGGAGACAGAGGCTGTTGCCTTTAGCCTACTCTCCAGTTAATAAGGGACCATGAGGGGTGGCAGAAATGGAACTGGGGCAGAATTCTACCCTGTTAGTGACATGTGAGCACTTTAATTCCTGTCCCCTCCCTGGTGCCACTGCAGAACTCCTGGGGCAGGGGCTGCCTTCTGCCTCTCAAATGACACCTTAAAAGCCAGCACAAGAGGTCAGCAGCTCTTCATAATAAAAACACATGTTTATAAATCCATTTCCCTGGTTTTATTAAATGTTCCACTTATGTACATTTTTAAGATGAACCATTTACAGGTCTGCACATGCTGCCTCCTGCTTTCCTCGGGTACTAGGGAAGGTTTGCAAAACCTCTATGGAAACAGAAAGGTGCACGTGCTTCCAATTTCTGTATGTCAAAACGCTTTCCGTCTATACCATAATACATACAGTTAAAAAACCCTCAAACATGCAAATTGTAGAAAAATTTAAGCTGGCAGTGAAAAATAAAAACAAATGTCTTTTTTTGTGCATGTCACAGTTTGTTTCATTAAATCAGATTTCTAATCCTAAGGAACATAGTGTCTGATGCCGCTGGTTAAAGCGGGTTTCTCGACTACGAGAAACGGGTTCAATGCTCCGTGCGGTTCTAACTCCCCTCTAGAGCCCGGGAAGAGCAAGAGGGACCCTCGGGCAGGAGCTCTGGAGCAAGGTGGGTTCGATGGGGTCCAGCTGGGGGACAGAACCACCAGGCCCAGGTCAGCTCCGGCTCGCGGGGCCCTTAGCGCTGCCCCCGCTCCCCAGCTGTGGAGCCCGTCCAAGCCCAGGTCAAATCCCAGGGGCCAAAAATCCTCTCACTTGTGTTTTTTTACCCCATGTCAAAACTCACAAGCAAAATAATTACTAAAAAAAAAAAAAAAAAAAAAAAAAAAGAAAAAAATTAAAGCAATCGCCAATTATAGAAGGTTCACACATTAAGCAGTAATTTGTATCTAAATTTACCACTGAAACCAAATCTCTGGGTCAAGTGTTTTAAAAAAAATAACAATTACCTGTGTTAAGACAACCAAAGAGATTTATATACTGGTTCATTAGCTACATATTTTTTTTTCTCCTTTCTGTAGAAATGGTCACATTGACAATGTATAATTCAAAACATTTCTGCACAATAAAAACAGAAAACTATGATACAGTGAGGTAAAGAAAACGCAAAAATATTCACCCACAATATATTTTCAGAAAATACCAACACAGTGATTTCTTTTAAAAAAGCACAAAACTTATAAATGAACAGCATAAATGGCTATTTATCTGAGTGATCGCCTACGAATTTCCTAAACCCACAAATCCACAGGGAAGTGTAATGGTCTCATCCAACATTTATTTAAAAAACAACCCTTTCCGGATCACGAATCGCAGATCAGTGCTCAGATTTCCATCAGCTCCAAGTCGGCGTCTTCGAAGCCGTAGAAGGACTCAGTCTCGCTTTCGCCCTCGAAGAGCTGCTGGAGGATCTCGGGGTCCGCAGGCTCCTCGGCCTGGCTGCCGCCCTGGGGCTCGGCCTCCGCGGGCGGCTCCTCGCTCAGCTTCAGCTGCTCCTCCAGCGAGGCCACCAGCTCCTCCTGCATGTCAGCGTTGCGCGAGGGCGAGTTGGCCGTGCCGTCCGGCCCGGGCAGCACGCTGGCCACCAGGAAGGACTGCTGCACCAGCTCCGGGCAGTCACTGATGACCTCCAGCACCTCGGCCAGCCAGCACAGAACCAGCTGCAGGAGGATGTCCGAGTCGCACGTAGAGTCCGCCATCTCCTTGGCTTGCTCTTTCCACTTTTTATGCAAGAAGTTTTTCACAGTCCGTTTTATACAAACATCTAGAGGTTGAATTTTGGAGCTGCAGCCGGCAGGGACGACAGCTGGCAGAGTGCTGGACGCGCTCAGCAGGGACAGTACCTCTTCCGAGAGGTGCGTTCGGTGGCAGTCCAGCACTAACATGCCCTTGCTGTTCTGCCCCTCCGTGTGCTTCTGCCACACTCGGGACGACCACAGCTCCATGATTTCGTCGTCGCTGTAGCCGTTTTCCTTCGCTTCCAACATGATGGATTCGGGCACGTTGGCAGGCTGCTGGACGTGACCCCTGTAGAAGACGAGCGTCGGGAGGACGCTGCCGTCGGCGAGGATGGTGAGAACGACGTCGCACCAGGGCTCGCCGGTGCCCACCGTCTGCAGGGCGTTCTCCTTGCGGTCGTCGCTGCACAGCACCTCCACGTCCAGGAACAGGGAGATCTCGTCGATGGCCGCGATCATGGAGAGGGGCAGGTCCTGCGTGTGGATCTGCCGCTGCACAAACTCGATGAAGCAGCCGGCGCTTTCCTCGACGTCCTTCGGGAGCGGGTGAGCCACGGCGCGGCGCGTGTGCGTGCTGAGGTTGTGCCGCAGCATGAACCTCACCGCCCACTCGTAAGAGATCTTGAAGCCACCTTCGAGGGCCCGGCCGATCTTAGTCGCTTTCTGGAAGAGAGTCTCCTCGTTTACAGGCAGCTGCTGCTCCCTCTGAGTGAGCACCCATTCCGCCAGCTTCTCCTCAGCCTCCAAACTGAGGTACTTGCCCTCCGACAGAGAGGCCAAGTTTTCCTCTTGGAAGGCTTGGAAGCGCCGCAGCCAGCGCCTGATCCGCCGCGGGGGGTTTCGGAAGTGCTCGGCCGCCTGCTCCGTGCTGCAGCACAGGGCGAAGAGCACCACGCGCAGCTTCTTCACCGAGAGCTGCTCCTTCCTGCCCGCCGCCTCCGCCTCCTTGCTCGGCTGCTCGTCCTCGTGGACGGCAATATTCAAGCATTCCTCCTCCGTGCAAGCCACCGGCCTGGCATAGGCGGCCGGGGCCGCCTCGGGCTCCAGGTCGTCCTTTGCAGGCAGCGTGGACTTGCTCTTGGCCGTAGCAGCTTTGCTGGGGGAGTAGGTGGGACAGGGGTTCTTAGTGCTTTTGTCCTGGGGCTGGGTGTGCCTTAAAGCGAGAGAACACAGAAGAGGCTCGAATAAACCAAGACGACAAAAACGGTGAGAAAAAAAAATAAAAAACAAATAGGTGATGGCAGACCAACATTTACAAATAGTTTACCTGGAATGTGAAATCCAAGTAGGCCCTGCTAAAGAGAAAGGAGAGAGAAGAGAAAAAAAAAAAAAAAAAGGGAGGGGGAGAAAAAAAGAAAAAAAAAAGGAAAAAAAAAAAAAAAAAGAGAGAGAGAGAGAAAGAGAGAGAGATTGGGAGCTTAGCAAACAAACAAAAAGCACAAACAAAGAAAAAAAGTCATCTTAGAGAGATGAGCATCAGTATCCCTATAGTGTCTGTTCTTCAAAGTATCCCAATATGCTGCAAAAATAACTACTATTCATCCACCCATTCAAACCCCACCGCCTTCCACAGAGGACCTGCACTTAACTGAAGCCAAATCTGCAACTAGTACAGAAAACTTAGCAGGGCAGAGCAGCACTAGGCAGCAACCAGCAGAGCCAAGCAGCAAAACTCCCCGTGCCTTTGAAATCAGAGTTGAGCAGGAAAAAAGCTCTGGTCTGGCTGGATCACTGCAGGCAGCGCCCCAGAGTTTTGCAAACTGCCCTAACTCACAAGAATGGCTGGAATGCCACATTTAGGCCATTTTCAAAGCCCAAAGTCAGCTGCTGCTTAAGGCCCCTTGGTGTCATGGGGGTACAATGATGTCTCAGCAGAACAGAGGAGCTTCCTGACACCTCTGCATTGTCTGTCCCTGGGAAGATCTCAGGGGACTGTAGTTACTGGTGACACAGCTGAACTCCAGAGCTAGTGTCATTTAAAGCTAAACTCTCTAATCTCCATAACAATTAAGACACATTCAGGCAGTTAGGGAACACCCATAGCACTATGTTTTATAGCACTCAGTGTTCAGCAACCTCTCAGCCAAATGCTTCACTTTAAAATATTTGATTTTGAGTCTATGAATGGATGTATTATGTCCTGCCCTAATCCTAGATTTCAGATTATTGCATTTTTTTTTCTCCTTTTCAAACTCCTACCTCGGAAAATAATGTTACTAAACTCATGTGACGGATTGAAGACCAGGTGTTTTGCCATTGCATCACCTTCTGATGTTACAAAGAGGCAGGAGGAACAGGATAGCTTTACACCGCTGGAAAAAGAGGAAGAAAGAAGTGAGTTTAGCCTAAGTATCATATAGGAAAATACATATATCCCCTGCCAACAAGTAGAAAAAAAAAAAAAAATCACCCTCCAGTGTATATAGGCAGTGTCCCATCCCTTAAGCAACAAACTCCCATACGAAGGCAATGGAATCTCAGGTAACACATTGCTCTAAATGCAGTATATGTTGAAAAACAAAGAGCAGATTCTTAAGCAACAAATCATGAGATTTGGAAAAAAAATGCACATTAGATTCCCAGGTAATTAAGGTAAGTTTTGCATTACCAGGCAGTATAGTTTTTAAACAAAGCCAAGTATTTAGGACTCTTCCGAGGAACATGATTGCTGCAAGACAAAAAAAAAAAAAAGTGTCAGATTTAGTCTGCATATTTAAGGAGATATAAACACATGCAAAATGCAGCACATCTACTCAGATAAACCCAATGCCTGTTTTAATATTTTCTTGTCTGCCAATTTTGCTTTCAAGGAAATGAAAAACTTGTGTCTAAACGGAACAACTTGGTATCAATTAAAAATGCACCGATTTTGAAGCAACTCTTTTGTCACCCTGTTCTACACATTACCCTGTACAGAGGCTTGTAAAAAGGATGGGGTAATTGTTTTTAATCCGAGATGAAAATTCTGCACTATTCTGTAGGCCCTGGAAGTGCCATCCTTGGCCGCAGCACGAGGCATGTGCATTATTAGCTGCTTCAGCAGAACTTCGCAGCGAGTCTTGCAGCTCTTGCACTCTTTTCCCCAACCCCTTTGAAAGCCGTCACCTGCGTCTGCTGTTAAAAAATGCAACGTGTCTAGAGAGAGTTTTACTTGTAGAGTAAGTCACTTGGAGACAACTGGAGTTTCATGATACCCCATTTTCTGTAGGGTAGGCAATAAGTACATAGGATACTACTGCATTCAAAATAAGGAGGNAAAGGATGGCGTAATTGTTTTTAATCCAAGATGAAAATTCTGCACGATTCTGTAGGCCCTGGAGGAGCCATCCTTGGCCGCAGCCTGAGGCATGTGCATTATTAGCTGCTACAGCAGAACTTCAGTGAATCTTGCAGCTCTTGCACTCTTTTCCCCAACCCCTTTGAAAGCCGTCACCTGCGTCTGCTGTTCAAAAATGCAACGTGTCTAGAGAGAGTTTTACTTGTAGAGTAAGTCACTTGGAGACAACTGGAGTTTCATGATACTCCCTTTTCTGTAGGGTAGGCAATAAGTACATAGGATACTACTGCATTCAAAAGAAGGAGGAATTTGTACTGGAATGTCCAAGGAAATATTTTTACCACGTACTTGATCATGTGGTTGGCGTAGGCTCTGGAGCAGCAAGTGCTGTAACGACACAGCGAGCAGTGAACGTAGGTGGGAAAGTGGTTTGGGAAGTCGGGTATTTCGAAGCTGCACTCGAGACAGGTCTGCCTGCCCAGGACACTCCTGGAGACAAGAGGGGACACTTCCATCAGGGGCTGAACAAAGGGTCTTCTCAGCTGCCACCATCATTAGCACACAGACAAGGACTTAGCACCACATAAAAGCTCCCAGAACAGTCTGCAGTTGAACTGGGCCTATCTTCAACCCTATCTACCTAGGACACGTCAGTGCCAGACTTAACATTCCCCAATTCGTAGCCAGGAATACTTGATTTAAGTTTAAGAGTGGCCTCTGGATTGTGATTAAAGAGAGATTAAGACAAGGTGCTGAAACTCACAGTGGGCAGAAAGCCCTTAAGTAGGGAGCCCATTCTCCCTACAAAAATGCTCTGTAAACTATATTTCAGAATTTCATCTTAAGGGTTTTCATAACATGACTTAACCCTGTTTTTGTGTCAAGCTAAATCTCGTGGGAAAAGGACTTCTCGGTAACTGGCAATTTTGTCCAGAGTCAAGGAGCAAATTCCCCAGCACAGACATTAAAAATAAATAAATAAAAAAGAGAGGCAGAGAGAAAGAGAGAGGAAAGGATGGGAGGGAGGCAGAAAGAGAACAAATTGCATTTCCTTAACAATTAAAATTTTAAACTTAGCAACAAGCTCTGACATTTTCTTGACTGCTCTCTTCTGCACGTTCCTCTGCACGGGTGGGTACAAGAAGATGGGCTGGGGATCCGTTGAAGACGTCAGCGGAACAGCTTCCTGCCCCGTGCCCTGGGCCATGTCGTTTGCAGATAGCGGCACTGAGCGCGGCTGGCCTCTGGACGCCCTGATTGTAACCTGCAAAGAGCAGACAGAGCCAAGAGCTCTCACCACAAGGGCAAAAACGATCCACCCAGACCCAGCCTCCTGCCCTGGAAACAGTCATCAAGAAGCTCCGCCCTTAGACCTCCTAGAACACAGTTCATCATCTCCAGGGGCTATACAAGCGCCAGACATAACCTGAGCACCAAGGCGTCTGCTTTTGGCTAGGGAAAGTCAAATCAACTAGCTCAGATGCCCTCACTTGCTCATATCCTCGTTCAGGGAGTTTAATCTCCCCCTGTACCACTTACAGCTCCAGGCTCTCTGGCTTATCGTTTCTATGATGAGACCCACCAACTACACCTAAACCACACAAGCAGAAAACAAAGTGTCACTTTGTCCTGGGGACTGTGGGTTTTAAGTGCTGTGAATGCTGCAGTTGGGTTTGCAGCAGTAAAAGCTGCTAGAAATTTTAGGGATTGATACAGACACAGGTATTTCCCAAGGAAGCCGAAAAGGATCATTGCTTGGATTTCTCACCTTGGTTCCAGGTTTCAACCCTTCTAGCTGCTTGGGCTTTCGGAAAGTTTTGTGGTGCTGCAGTTTGTGTTCAATTTTATCCTTGGCAAACAGGAACTGCAGTCTACACTTGTTGCAGTGATAAACACTCTTCTTCTAAAGCAAAAGAAATGGAGTTCATTTTAGAAAGACAGAACTCAAAATACAGGTTGGGAGAGGGTGTTAAAAAACAAAACCAAACCCATTTCCCCTCTTGAAACTACATCCATTCCAGCTTCACAACCATTAGAAAAATATCTGAAAACAAGTTACACTACTAGCCAGTGACACTTCCAATGGGGAAAGTGCTCCAGCACAATATTCCCCCCTGCATCTTCATTCTCTCTGCAGAGACACCAAGGCCGGGAAGTGCCATGGTCCAAGTCCCACTTGTTTAAGCCCAAGGCAGGCAAACAAGCAGAGCAGTGTGTGGGGGCAGCAGCCCTGCAAGTTTCTTCTGGAAGTCAGTGAAGGACTTCAAGGACAATCAAACTGGCACTTGTTAAGAGTGCTCCATGTCTGTATCCTGAAAGCCTTTGACTACACCCACACAAAATATGTTGTCCGTATAGGCAACATACATGGAAACAGACCGCTAAACTACAAAAATGCATTTATTTGGGTGCATACAGCATAATTTATTTTCTGGAGATTAAAATTTTAAGTCCCAAAGGAACGCAGAACCCACTATTGGTTAATCATCACATGAAGTGAACACAGGCCAGCAAAACATGTTTTTTTGTGCTAAGTAACAATAATCTGTGCTACTCCCCAACGGGGGTGGGGGCAGGGGCAACGTTTCCTTTCTTTAGCCCAACCCCTATGAAAAGTCTGGAAGGAGGGCATGGAAATTGCATTTGTTATGGAGTGAATACCGCATTTATTTAAAACCTTCTTCCAGCCAAGTTGCCCCCTTTCCCCAGCACATGTTGAACTGTGATCATGTTCAGAAAAACCCACCAAATCTTTGGGGAAAGTGAAGCACCTTCAACAGCAGCAGCAAAAGCTGCCGCTCGCACACACGCAAAGGCTGTGGTCGCAGTACCTGATGCCTCATGAAATGCTGCTGGAAGGCATTGCCGTTCTTAAAGACCTTGAGGCAGTAAGGGCAGAGCAGGTGCCGAGTGTCCTCGTGGATCATTCGGAAATGGCTGTCCACCTCGGAGTAGAGGGACGAACGATACTGACAGACCTACGGAGGGGACAGACACCGTTAGCGATGAAGTTGCAGAGAAATCTCTCACAGCGGCCACTGCAGTACCGAGATCTTCACTGTAGCATCCTGATGCTCAAACGTGTTTATCAATGCTNTAGTACTGATGCTCAAACGTGTTTATCAATGCTGTTTAGGAACTAAGGCCCAAAGAACTTGCTAGCTGATTACAACTGTACACCACCAAACTGAGCAGCATATCCTCAACGCAGTCTGCACAAAACCCACAGCACTGACACCGCTCATACAAAGAGAAGTGACCAGGGCCCAGGGTGGGGGGAACGTGGTCTAAGTCTATTATCTGGACCACGATGAGCCAGAGGTTTTGCTGCAAAGTGCCAGATTTCCTCTTAGGAGATTCTTCTACGATGCATTTATGAAGTCCAGTTCCCGAAATCATGTCAGTACCTGACAAACGTAGGGCATCTCCCCGGGCTTGTGCGTATCCTTCATGTGCTGGAGAAACATGGGTTCACTCTCAAACGCCCATTCACAAATCTTGCACTTTGCTGCAAGAGAAAGGAAAAGCCAAGTTGGGGAGGGAGAATAAGAGGTGGGAGGAGGAAAGACATTAAAACGTATGCTACAAGCTGCAAGAACGCGCTTTGAAAATACAGTCCTTTTATAAAAGCAAAAACTAAAGCATTACCAGCTCTCAAACTCAAAAACTAAACTCTTAAACTAAAGCATTACTAGCTCTCAACCTTTTGAATCGGCTACACAAAAGAACATATTCTAAGAGGTTTCTAAAAGGCAGAAAAAGTTCCACTCACCATTTTATTTAAGAAAATAAGTAGCAAAATGTCCCGGTGAGGCAACCACAAGTGATTATAAAGCAAAGATTTTTTTATGGGCAAGTTAACCAAAGAGTTAAACCTGAGTTTGTTCTCTAAAATATTCTTGACAATTAAAATTAGCCTGAACAAATAGAGCATAGATGGATTTTTCTACTGGCCTACAAAACAAACACACTACAAACGCACTCCAGCAGCAGCAGGGCAGAACAGACGTGTCCTTTCTCCAAAGACTTAAAACAAGACAGAACCCCCTTAGGCCTAAGCAAACAACAATAACAAACTTACTTGTTGATTCATAGGGACTGTGGACGTTCTCTAAATGACACTGTAGCTGGAAGGGAGTGGAAAACTGCCTGTAGCAATGCTGACAGATGGTGTGGACGTCCACTTCTCCATTCTGCTGGTCTAGCTCAACATGGTGCTTCATGTGATTCATAAACCTTGCAGGGGTGAACAGAAAGTGTGTGAGCATAAACCCAAAATTTGGGTGTCTAAGGCTGACAGCCTCATGAGCACTACACCCGAATCTTTAACCCATATTAGCATTACTTTTATTCGCACAAAAGATTTAACAATAAAGTTAAAATAAAGCTGGTTTTGGAACTACATTTAAAAGCAGTTTCCTTCTTCCCTTCCTACCAAAACCAAGCAAAACCTCCCTCTATCCAGAGACCTTCTGCTTTTCAGAAGGAACTAGAGAAGAGATCTGGCAGTGCAAGAGTTGCAAGTTGATTCTGAGCACTTCTGATCCTAACAGGGAATGCTATTCACCATGATAAAGCATTCCAACTTAAAAGGAAGGAAAAAAAAAAATCACTATTTGAGTTATTTCAGTAGAGGAATATAGTGGCTCGCTGGGAAGAATACACCCTATTTTTACAAAAAGATTTTCTCATCAGCTCCCTCTTTTGAAACTGTATTAAATAAAGATGAGGAGAGCAGTCCCTCACGGGAAATAAAAATCCTTATCATTTTTTAAGACTAATGACAAGTAAATGAAACTTCTCTGCTGAAGAGTATTCTAACCATGCAACCTTCCAACAAGCTTTTCCCCTGACTCAACTGTGAGAGAACAGACAACTCATCTCACCTTTTTCTGCTTCAGTTCTGGGCTTAACCTACTGCATGGGGGCTGCAGGGCTTGACAGACTGATGCTCATAACTCATTTTAACTTCTGGAGATTAGAGGCATTCAGAACACCGCAGATTGTGGCACATCATTCCTCTTACCGTATGTTGTTCTTCAGCCTCTTGGTGCAGTGCGGACACCTGAAGGAAGTGGGAACCTTGGGGAAGTTCAGCAGCTGATTCACTTTGCCACCATCTCTGCCGTAGTAGAAGTCATCCACTAACATAATGAGCTTGCTTTGGGACGAGTCAATTATGTTTTCATTTGGCTCTGGAGCTTTAGCAGGTGGGGATAGTGCAGGAATAGGAGTAGAACAGGGTGGTGAAGCAACAGCTGTATTTTTTTCTGGTGAGGGTGGCTTTGCAGATTGAATATTTGGTTCTGAATCTAGAGATTTTCCTTTCTTGAGGAATTCAACCATTTCAGGGCAGCAGTACTGAAAGACAAGAGAAGCCACAGGAAACATCAAACCAAACCTAGGAAGAACTATAGATACCATTACGAGTAAACAGTCAAAAATTTGCCTCTTGCTTTCCTCTTAGCATGTTCTTCCTATTAACAGAAGTCCCTGATCTAGGGAGAAGTGTCTTTGCAGCCCACAATCATGAGCAATTAAGAATTAATTGCTCTTCTTAAAACAGTTACTTACACACATATGTCCTCTTAAAGCTTCAGTGACTCGAAACTGGGCATTGCATCTTGGGCAGACCTTCCTGCCACCATCTTGCAAGTCAAAGGTGGGAATAGGAGATGAGCTGACTGCAACAGGAAAAACAAAACGAACAGTAATAAAGAAAAATCCTTCTTCTTCTTCTTGATGCTAGGTGATCTTTTAGGGGTACTGAAATACTTTAGTTTCTAGAGCTGTGCTTTAAGTACTAACTAGCCTGGAAGAAGAGGCATGAAAAAAAAAAAAAAAAAAAAAAGTATGCAAACTCCTTGTGATCTGGATGATGAAAAACACCCCCATTACCTAGAATAACAGGAATATCTCAAACTATTTTAAAAATAGTAAAATCAGCTCAACTGCTGTCCCCTTTTTCTTCAATTAATTGTTTGGTTTCCTCTCCTCATTCACCAGTTTAAATGCCTCATCTTCATCTCCAGCAACAAGTAGAAAGTCAGAATCCAGATGATACAAAGGCACCTGAAAACAACTTTAGGACTTCTGAACACTTTAAGGTGACTCTTCCTTTGGAAGAAGAGAAGCAAAGATTTTATCGTCTTGCCTCCTTGTGTAGAGTATCTCTGCTGCGGATAGATAATTTCCACGATAACAGGATGAGCAGCAAATAATTTTGAATGCAAAATAACATAAGTAAAGATTCACAAACAAAATACAGTCACTAGGTAAAATGTATAGCGAGTATACAGAGCCTAACAGCACAGCCCTCTAGGTGTTCATCCCTAGTTATGAAGTCTCCATGGTTATAACTTAGCATTTTTTTTACTTCAGAAAAATAAATGTTTGGACACCTGTACATTGCCAGATTCTCAGCAGAATCAATCAAGTTACAAAAGAGCTGCTGCAGACTCTACCTTTTAATGATGAGGATGATGAAGACTCTGAAACACTCAGTCTCTGGGAGCCATGCACAGGGCTGCTGTTGGAAACCACAAGCGGGCCAGGACTCTGGCCTAAGGAAGGAGTCGTATTGAGGGTGTTCACTAGCTTAGCAACCTCGTTGCTGTTCTCACCAGTCACGCCAGGTCTCTTGACAGTCACAAAGCTCGCAATACTCACTGCCAAGAGAACGAAAAGAGAGAGAAATGAATCAGGGAGGAGGGAGATGCGATGCCCTGTGCGAGACCCGCCCCAGCTAGCACACCTCGGCTCCCGCGATGACAACTAAGCCACCAATTCTGATATCCAGTGACTCGACGGCTGGCGAGAATGGTAAAGAACATCTCCCTACCCTTCTGGTGATACTCTAAGGTGTGAGCCATGTCCCCGGACACAGGATATTAACGGTCACAAAAGGTTTATTTTCTAAATGCAGTCATATATGACTATGACCACTTACAGTTAAAAATACCCTGATTACTTGTTGTGCGAAGAGGTATTTTTTCTAAATTGTTTGTCACTATTCCTGAGCAATCGTTTGACTCATGAATTCAGCCAACATAAAAATAAGTAAAATGGTGAGTTTCTGCTTGTGTTCATCATTTGTTTAGCTTTAGCTTGCAAAAAAAAAAAAAAATACAGGGCATCAATAAACAGTATGCTGCACGTGGGGGCCTTTTAATTAGTGATCTCGGAGCATTATGCAAAGCAGAATTTAACTAGTTTTCATACCAAACTGGGCACTATGGCAGAATTATTTTCATTTTTTTTCCATATTGGTAAGAGAAATGAAGGGTGAGTCAGTCACAGAGGCAAAAAATAGAACCTAGGAGTTCTGACTCAACTTCTGTATTCTAGCTGCTAAGCCATATGCTTGAAGATCAAATTGGAGCCAGTGTTAGCCACTTGGGTCCCCTTGCTTTTCCATGGCAAATCTTACCTAATTTGGGGTTAGTAGCTTGACTGGACTGCCCTGGCTGCTGCACAGTTAACTGTCCAAGGGTTGTTGGCTGCGTTGCAGTAGGAGTTGTGGAGGTGCTGGGGGTGGACTTACTTTGCTGCTGTGCCTGGGACTGTGGTACAGTGCTCCTGATGGTAAGCGTGGCCGGAATGACTGTAGTGAAAGTGGTGGTGGTGGGTCGGACCGGCATGGTTGTACCTGGTCTCACCTGGGCCATTTGAGAGAACACTTGGGGAACGCCAACTGTTGGTTTAACAAACTGGGTACCTGGGGCTTCAAAAACAAAGTAGATCAAATAATCAAACTTCATTCTGTGCTCAGAAATTTCTGAGTGCAGCCTATTTTCCATCACTGTTGAGCTTCTAAAACTCCCAGTATCTTCAGTGGAAGCTATAGAAGTTCAACACCTTAATTTCCCTTCCCAAGTGGAATAAAATTGAACAAGGATGCAAAAACAGTGATTGTTAGGTGAAACTTTCAGGCACAAGTAATTTATGAGCTTAAATCCTGATAAACTTCATAGGTTTCACAGTCCTAGTCTCTAATGGAAGCTCATGGCCTTTTATGACAGAAAAAGGGTGATCCTATGGGCAGATATTAAAGCTTGTGATGTGAGGCTTTGGCCATTCAGTTTGGGGAGAGTGAAAGGTGACTTGATCCCTATTCATGGTTATTTTGTTATGAAGAAACTATCCAGTGACATATGGATTTCTAACCTTGCTGATGGAGCACGATAGAATCCAGTATCAGAAGTCTGCATTAAAAAAATACTCCTCGGGGTGAATTTTGGTTTACAGGTAGGAAGGGACATGGCTTGGGGAAATTTGGAAAAGAAGAAGTAAGAGTTGTTAGGAGCTTGTCATAGTCTGGGGCTTTGGAAGCAAGTTATGTGGCTTTCGAAGCGGCTGGATTATATGGAACTCTGAGGCAGATATTCCATCCAGGTGGAGGTCCCCTACTCTGCAAAGCACTTCAAGGCTCACTCTCAGCTGTAAAACAACTCGCAGAATTGGTACCACAGACACAGGAAACTCCAATTATTACAGAAATGGAAAATCCTCATCTTCAGCGCTACCAGATATGCACGTGAAATACAGACTTCAAACACAGACTTTTTATTTTCACTAGTCTAAAAAGAAATATGACAGAAATGCAGTTTTCATTAGCTTCAGCCCTTACCTGGGACTAGGGTGATAGGTCTGACTGTTTGACCTTGCTGCACATTCAGAACGATTCCAACTTGATTCACTGTGTTTTGCACAGGTCGCACGTTCCTCACAGGAAATCCCTGCATTAAACAGTACAGTTACTGTCAATATATCAAACGTATTTCAAGCACCTCCGGTCTGAGCTTTCTACACCAACACAGATAATTTACCCCTTGGGCAAATTGTTTTCTTGCAGGAATCCCTTCTTGGGCATTCCCATGGATAAAGGGGGCCCGCGGGGGTGCTCACCTGGGTCGTTATGAAGATGGGCTGGCTGCTCACCGGCGAGGTCGTCACGTGGTTGGCGTTCTGCATGACCTGCACGGGCCGCAGCACCGGCTGCGTCACCATCGCGCCCAGGCCGGAGGACGGGTTCTGCGTGAGGATGAGCGGCTGTGCACCCTGCTGCACCAGCGGATTCCCACCTGGGAGAGAAACAGAAAGGCAACAGTCACCTGCCAGCTCAAAATCTGCACTTTCCTCACGCAATAGAAATATTTTTTGACAATATCCGACCCTTCTATATATTGTTTTTATATTCTTATTTAGACAAGGATTTTCAAAGGCGCGTAGGAACTAGGTGTTCAAATTCCTCAGCTTTTGAGCAACCTCAGAGCTTGGATTTTCCTGCTCCCACACGCCCTCTGAACACATCTGCAGCTGTTAAAACACTTTTTTTTCCCTAGTCCCATTGACATAAAGTGCAAATTCAACTGCTGCCTGCTGAAGTCACCATCCAAGCAGCACTCCTTGCGATTGGGTTGACCCATAGAGCTCTGATGCTGGTCCTGCCACCCCAGACAGGTGGATTTTCGCTGGATACTCCTATTACGGAGCCACTGCTTGTGCAGAGCGAGGGAACGGACCAGGCAAGGCTGCCCAGGCTGCCACTAAAACAAACATCATCATCTGCTCCCATCTCCATTGACTGTCAGCCAGAATATAAATAAATCAGTCTTATTCCTTGTGCTACCTATAAAGCAATTTACCCCAAATTTTATTTTTTTCCCCACTAGTTCTTCATTTCCCAAATGCCTGCTACAGCTGACATGAGTCTAAAAAAAGGCCAGAAGCTCATGAGAACAAATGATCACCTATGAAATGTGTTCCTTCTTTTAAGAACTGTGGGGGAAAAAATAAATGATATATATATATATATAAATATCTGTACAGATATCAATGCATATCAATACAAATTCTCCAACAAAATGCCATCAACAGCACCCAAATAAAGGCGTATTTCATGCAGTCGTGTTGACAAATCCCTAAAGGCTCTTCTTCTAGCCATCACTTAAGCATTATGGAGAGGCCTATGCTGAGGAAGACAGAATCCTGACATGAGAAATCCTATTGCACCAGCCGCAAAACACAAATCAACATGATGCCCCAAAACCAGTGAGGTTACAACAGCTACTTATCCTACAAGGACCCCAGGTCTCTGGGATGTTTTATCCACATATTTTCTATTTTTTTTCGCAGAGCATGTATGGTGTCTTAAGCACGAGAAGGATGAAATTTCATGCAACTGTGCAAGTCCAGGAAAGAACTCACGCTCTAAGACAGAATATTCTGACCAGAGGCAAACAGCTTCTTTTAACAAGAATATTCTTTACAGAATGGATGCTGCCTGACTGGCAGTCCTCAGGGTCCACGATCCAAATATTTTCCATGAAGATTATATTAGGCAGGAACTGTAGGGTGTCGGAAGAATATATAAAATGCCCAGATCCAAGCACCACAACGGCTTGGCCCACATCTTGTCTAGTTTTCAAGGGCGCTGGTGGAAAGAGGAGACCTTGCCACTTTCAGAGCATGAAAAAAATATATACATCCATCAGCAAACAGCATCAAACTGAGGCAGAGGATGGAAATGTTATGTTGTCATAAAGGCTGACAGTCATCTTGGAGTGTTTTCTTCTTTAGGACCAAAGTAAGGACTTTGCCTGAACGCTGAGCACGTCTCCTGCACTCCCCAGCTGAGAGAGGACACGTGTCCTTCACAGGCTTCTACGGGGAAAGGATGGAAGGGGTGAGGAGAAACAAGACACAAATGGCCTTCATGTGCAATCTTCACAAGTTACAGATATAATCCCTTCAGTGTTCCTGGAAGTAAAAACGTGATTATCCAAGAGAAGAGAGTACAGCTGGGAGGAGAGGGGGGAAAAAAAAAAAAAAAAAAAAGAAAAAAAAAAAAAAAAAAAAAGAAAGGAGGGGGGGGAGAGAAAAAAAAAAAAAAANGAGAGAGAGAGAGAGAACAAATGAACTTTGGACAGTTGTATCAGGTTCTGAATATTTGCATCCCACCCAGCATCTGATGAAGGCCCAAATGCAGGGCATTAGCAGATCATTTTCTCCTCAGTGGCACCACTGAGTGGCACACTGAGTGTCAGCCAAATAACACCCAAGGGTGTTATTTGGCTGACAAGGAGCACACAGTCACAGCCAAATCTTTCAAGGAAAGAAGATCTTGCCAAATGCTGGAGGTCTGTGACTGCAAACGCCAGTCGGTCACTGCCCCTGGAGCATCCATGGGAAATCGTGAAGACTGAAGCTACGAGGACCTCACTGTTAGTGCGGCGGCCACCGCGAAGCCTCAGGTAGAACGTGACTGTCCAGTTTCCATCTCCTTCGGGCTCCTTAGGAGCTTACAAATCAACTGGGTGGACTTGCACCAGCTTAATGAACAAGAGACGACATTGGCTTTAAGTCCAGTCTAAGGCAAAGACCAGCTGACAAAGATCTTCTGGTCAAGTCACTCCAACTTTCGATTCTTTTTTCTCCCTGTGGCCTTGGCAGGTCCCTGTCACGTTGGTCTCCTGAAATGCTAACATTACTAGACAACACAACAGCAGAAGCATAGACAAAGACTCCAAGTCCTTACCAGAAACCGCAGGCTCTTTGCAGTGTGGCCAGGATGGACACAGTTGCATGCCAAAAGTTTTTTTCAGGCTTTGGTAGACTTTCATTAGCGACACTGATAAGTCTTCGGGTGTTGCATGTCCTAGAGCTTCTCCTAGTTTGCTTCCAAGAAGGTCTGTGAGTTTTCCACAGGTTCTGGAACACTTTAAACTCACCAGACAAGACAGATGCGCACAGATTCACTATTTCATCTAGGGAGAATGAGGAGACCATGGCACAAATCAGCTTCTGTGAAGGAACAAGTTACATTCTTCTCTCTTCTCCTCCTGCCTCTCAAGCATCTGACTTTTCCAAGCGGCTCACTGGAAGCTGCTGAATTTGCTTCTTTGAGGAGAGCAATTTAAACCTAATGGCAGTTGATGAAGCAAGCTTCCCAGAGCAGGCCTGAGCTCCTAGTCCTGGAAAAAAAGTGGTCCTTGTGAGTCCTAGGCCTCTTCCTACACTTCTGGAACTCCTGCGTGACTTCCAGGACGCTAGCAGGAAGGGACAGTGTGGACACACAGAAGAGGAGTTTCTGTATCCTCTCAACTAAGCACACCAAGGTTGCACCAAGAAGAAACCTCCATGAAGATGATCTGAACTTCACTGCTGACCCTGCCAAGAGAAGGACGCTAGCACTAGGTCCAGCAAGGAGCTACTTTGCAGGGTGAAAAATAGAGGTGCTGAGATAGGAACCTTAAAGTAGAGGATACCAGACCACTGCTAGAGAGGCCATCAGTGCCACAGCTCCCACCACCGAGATAATCAACAGCAGAATCAGCGAGAAGCAGTTAGGACCGATGTCGGCATGCTGTGATTTAGGGTTACTATACATTTGGACTTTGAAATCAGTAACTGAGCATCAACGATCTCAGGCTTAGAGAGAGCAGGCAGTAAGCCTAGGTTGACCACTCATTTCTTCAATGACTTTGTCTCAGAACAGCTTTCATCACAGCCGAGAGGCACGAAGGAGCGATGTGGGGACACGTCGTTAATACACGGTAAATGGAGTTCAGGGGAAAGAAGGGACAACAGGGCAGGACAGGCACACACATCCCATCGCGGTGACACAGGCAGCAACTTAAACTACACAAATTCTTCTCATTTTCCTAACCTAAACTGACCTAACTACTGACTTAATACACTGTTAGGCGTTTGTGGCATGCAAGATTTAAGCACAGTGTTTCCTTGTATAATTTCTATATTTTCAGAGAGAAAAAAAAAAAAAAAAAAAAAAAAAGAGTATTTTGAGATTCCTGTGGCAAGGAGAATTGCAGGAATCTAAGTTATATTCTTATCCGATGGAGAATTGAGTCAAGCTGTCAGGCTGATGTGCAGGGTGGCACCTATCTCATTCCTGTCAACAACAACCTTTTCGGGGAAGAGGACCCTGTTGCAACTAACAGACACCTATATGACAGCCAGCTAGCTAGGCAGGTATACAAAACCATATGGAAAAACCACCTTGAGCATGCCACAGGGATAACTAAAAGCAATCAAAGGAAATTAAAGAAGAAAAAAAAAAAAAAAGCTAAATATCACTTTAAACATATTTAGCTTTTAGTAATTTTTCATTTCCATTCATTTGCATTCCAGTAATTGGAGACATTTTAAAACTAAACTGCAGGGAATCATTCCTGTCCAGCAGGAAAATGGAAGATAAGCTAGAAGACACTCCCATCTTTAGCTCTGAAATTTCATTTCTTGATTTTGGGATGGCAGCTCATTTAAATCCATTCCGCTATGCTCCTCCTGCAAAGGGGAGCTGATGTCTTGTGTATTTCAACATTATGGAGCACAACACCCCACATGGGAAATTCAGGCACGTGGTTTGCTAACGAAGAGTCAATTAGCTTTAAGCTCAGTATTTACCAACAGGGATGCTGTTGTTTAAGGAAAGGATGAATTTTAGGCCTGCAGGCTGGCACATGGGGGATTATATCCTAGAAGGAAAAAGCAAAATCTTACGCTGAGACACAGATAGGTTTAATGGGTCTTTTTCAGCCCTAACTTGGAAGTCTTTTTAATTAATGTAAAACAAAATGCAAGATGACAGCCACGAGCATAAAAAACAGATTGCTGCAAGCTGGGCTGACTCCAGACACAGCTCATTTCATGAGCGTTCTGCGTAGCCACAACTTAAACTGGGATCTGACCCTCAGCTACTGGGCCAGCAGAGACCGCAGGGACCAAGAGGTGACAGATGTCCCTGTGGCACTTTGCCACTCAAAATCCTCGCCGGCAAAAAGCCAGAAAGGATTCCCCTGCAAGTCACAATTATGTCGTTCACGATGGCAGGGGCTTAACAAATGCAACTACTCAAGGAAAGGATGTGCTCTAGGCCGAAGAGCTTTGTGTTAGTCAAAGTTTATGGGCCAAGCTGTCCTTTGCTGCATCCAGGTAATCGCAAGGATACCATTTACCAGTTTACTCCACCACTTAATGCCTATCACTAAATTAAGGAGAAAAGCCGTGCGGAAACAACCAGGAATAACTTAGTCTACCCACACGATGTTCCTAATGCCTATAAGGCTTTCACCTCCGCTCCAGGGGTGAAGCACAAGAAGCACAACCACAACCATGTATCAGCTTGGACTGTAATGCACAACCTCACCTCAGGCTGAAGGTTTTGTTTCAGCAATACTGACACAACTGAGCTCTGAGGTCAGAAGTTCTGTGCATTTGGAAAGTAATTTTGTATCGAGGCTGCACATCTCACTGTTCCAAAGAACATCAATACACATCTTGGAATTTTTAGAATTTTTCAGAAATCTAAGCAGTTTTCTGACCAAAGAAAGAAATTCTCCAAGCCTATCATGTAGTGATAGCTGCAATACACTTGAAGACACTTTTAAGACNTACCCACACAATGTTCCTAATGCCTATAAGGCTTTCCCCTCCACTGCAAGGGAAGCAAGAAGCACAACCACAAATCAGTTTGGACTGTAACGCACAACCTCACCTGAGGCTGAAAGTTTTGTTTCAGCAATACTGACAGAACTGAGCTCTGAAGTCAGAAGTTCTGTGCATTTGGAAAGTAATTTTGTATCGAGGCTGCACATCTCACTGTTCCAAAGAACATCAATACACATCTTGGAATTTTTAGAATTTTTCAGAAATCTAAGCAGTTTTCTGACCAAAGAAAGAAATTCTCCAAGCCCTAATATCACAGGTTTATCATGTAGTGATAGCTGCAATACACTTGAAGACACTTTTAAGACACTTTCCACAAATGCATCATCATTTCAAATAATGTAAAAATAACCTTTTCGTTATCTATGCTTCTGATCAAGTTATATTAAAAATGGTACGTGGAAACTTTTTAATTAGTTATACAAACATACTTGTATAGCATCTTAATTCTAAAAGAGCCTAAAATATTTTATATTCCAGTGTACTAAATAAGTTATTCAAAGACTGCTTATGCTATCTTTGAAAAGAAGCGACAGCAAAAAGGGTCAGCCAAACTTAAGCCAGAGTTATTCCCCTTGGAATCTGGCCAACACAGCAGTTTAACAGTTTTACAAACTGTTTTTGCAAAATTCTGTGTCCCACAGGTGATTTTACATCCTATCTAAAGGTGGTACCTCCAGTGATCATTTCCATAATACACTGATTTCATTTTGAGCAGAATGAAACCCACTGCTATTCCCTGTAGCCCCTGCAAGTTTTGCTGGACTCCCATCCAAATACTGTGACTCCTGTTCAGCTTGTGCAGACTCACATGCTCGCAGCACAAGAGTGTGACTACAGGGTGTTCTGCTCACCATCCTCCTAATCGAATAGTGTCACTAGGGTCTTCGGAGACTTTCACTATTTGGAGACCCATCGCTACTGACATGGCTGTAGAGAGATTATCACCCCTGGACACATGGACTGACAGATACCGGCTGCAGACTCACTGAAACTGCTAGCAAAGTGTATAACCTTTAGCGAAAAAGATAAATGGAGCACAATTTGCTTGTACAGACCCTAGAACAGCATGGCTATATGCCATACAACTCCTCCTAATCGTGCCAACAGTAAGAGTATCCTTCCCTAAGCAGAAACAGCCACATTCTACTCACCTCCATTTATCTTTTAAGTTCCAAATGTTGAAGACTTCCACAGAGACCCTTTATTTACAACAAGATGTATAGAACAACTACTGCTCAGGGTTTAAAAACACTGATCACCAAGAATGGCAGTGGAGTGTTTCATCCAAACCTTGAAATTTAGGATTGCCACCATCAAAACACAAGAGAGACATTGAATCACTCACATTATCCCTGGGCCTACAAGCTTCCTTCTCTACTCCAGATATCAAACAGATGCTTTGCTTGGTCTTCAGCAAATAGCCAGGAAAAGCAATTCAAATGACTAAACAAAAGCCTAATTTATTAAATATGCCAGTCTGCTTCACCCACACACGCAACTAGGATATGAATTCTCTTTCTTCCCCACACACCAACTCAAGTACTTGGGAAGAATCAAGGGGATAGTGGAGTCTGTTTTTTCTGATTATAGATCATGCTTCATTTACTCTTCAATTTTAAAAGTTCCTGCTACACATCACAATGGCCCAACTCATCATGTTGATATCAACTGAAACCAACAGTCATAAACAAAAAAACCTCCACACTTTCAATCCTTACTTATTTAGGGCTTCTTAGGCTTCCCTTTTAGCAGAACAGCCAGTGAAATACAGCAATCACAATTTGTTAAGTTATTCATTATCAGGGTTTTTTGTTGTTGTTGTTTCAAATAAGCTTACTGGAGAGGATATAAGCAATCACTGCAGTTTCCCTTAAATATAACAGCCATAAGTTGAATAATTCTAGACTGAAATACTTAATTACCCGTAGCACTTTTATCAACAGAATTATAATCCTCGACAACGGAATCTTCAATCACATCGCTGATTTTCTGCCATGGTTCCAGCTCCTCCTCCTCACATTCCATAAAAAGGTCTGTATCTGCCATCCTGTAGAGGGAAGAGAAAAACCTTTTACTGGAGGAAAAAAAGAAATGTGCTTTGCCAGGCAACAAAACTCTCATTAGAATTATTTTTTATAATTCCAGCATTGCTTACAACGTTTGCATTTCCCAATATTCCAGAGGGGAGAAGAGGTTAAAAAAAAAAAAAAAAAAGTGTATTTTCAAGTTCCTATTTATTCTTCAGGTTATAGAGGTGACTCCACATTCTAACTTAATCAGTTGTGTTTCTTTTTCAGAAAGGAATCTGTGAGGTTCCCTCCCGCCAAAGCCTTGTTTTCACTTTATCATTTCAGCTTTTACTCCTCTTCCAAGAAAGTCAAACCTAATAGCCTGAAATTAGAAGTCGCTGCCCCACAACCATAAATAAAACCAGGCTGAAAGAAAGAAGAATTATGTTTTTGCTCAATCTTTAGTTTGGAATATTCTAGGACTACTGCCAACATGCATGTGACAAGCAGAGATTAAAAATTCAAGCTTAGATGAGTGGAAAATGTGCACGCAAATGTGCGGGCAGCCCTTGGCCAAGCTGAGACTCCTCCTCCGATGGACCTCACACATTTCATCTCCTCCAGGTTTCCATAGCCCTTTCACAACAATTTTCTCTGGTGTCAAGTGCCTTACAGGACACCTCAGGGGACAGGAATATTACCAAAGGTCTCCAAAAAAGCTGCTTTCATCAACATCGCTGATATCTAATCAATAAACACACATTTCCAGTCACACTTAGACAACTTTCAAACCATCAAGCCATGCAAACAAGTTCTTTAAGAACTTGTTGGGCATTGTTTGATTTCAAAGGGACTTGGCTATTGATGATGCTTATGCAAAGTTTTAATTCTGCTTAATAATACACTGAGGAAACTTTAACTAACACTGGTAGCTCCAAAAGCTCAACTGCTCTTTTAAAGAAACTAGGAATTACACTAAAAACACCACAAAATCTGAATTTCCTCATTTCCCACATGGGTTATGGCAAAACAAACAAACAAAAACAACCTCTTTCCAATGACTACAGAAACACTAGAAAGGACCGAGAGCTGGACAAGCTCTATATTCTAAGTGCATAGGAATTACCATGCTTAGGAGGGATTCTGCTCTTCTCGCTTACATTTTGGTGGCAGAAGTATTGCACTTTGTCATTTCTCCTACCCTATGACAGCCATGAAATCCGATAAGAAATGTTGCAAGGCAAACTGGCCAAAATAAACAGCTTATGACAAAGGATAAGCAAGGAAATAACCAAATTCATTTTCAGACAATCTGTGTTTTAATAGCCACAGACAACAGTGTTGACCCAAAGGCCAAAACACAGAAATGCTTTAAACTGTTAAAACTGAAGAACTTCTGCATGCAACTATATATTGCCTATATGCAACTATATATAACTGCAAATATATAACTGCAAATACTTGATTTACAAGGAATAAAGGAGCCTGCCTCTCTGAACATGGATGCAAAGATGATTTCTTCACTCTTCACTCGCTTCAAGTCCTTTTCCATCAACTTTTAACACCCAACATATCCTTTTTGGGTGGTTTTAGATGACCTTCCTCCTCCCAGCTGTCTCCCCAGCCCTCTGCTCTGCTCTTCTGCGGAGGATACGAGCAAACAAAGGGCCACTGCTTCATTTTAAATGATCAGAATATGCTTTCCTTGCCGTAATATTGCCTCGAGCGTCACACTAAGACACACAGACCAAGCGGAGAGTCCAGAAGAGAGCTACAAAAATAGTCAGGTCTAGAAAATGTGATCTTCCAGAAAACACGGAATGACCTGGAATTGTTTAATCTACAGAAGAGATTACTGAAGCATAACCATTATCTTCGCATGTATAAAAGACTGCTGCAAAGTGGAAGAAAACAATCTGTTCTCCACATCTGTACTGGGAACTAGAAATAAGGGCTCAAATTGAAGAGCAGAAGATTCCATGCTAGACATTAGAAAAACCTCTAGGAATAAAAAACTGCACCAGATTTCCCAGGAAAGCCAAGAGATTTCTACCTCTAGATGCCTCTGGAAACAGACAGAGCTGCAAGAAATGCTACATGTATAACATTGGGAAGGAAGCCTGCATTAAATGGCTCCTTGGAGTCACTCATTACTAATGAATATAAATATCACTTAGGCCAAATGAGCCCAACCAAACATATCCAAACTCCTGCTCATGAATAACATACAAGCAATAATTGTTTAAATATTTCCATTCAGCTTTTCACAAATATCTGCCTAGAACTGCTCTGTTTCGTAAAGAGAATTCTTTGCCACCAATAAGGAGGAGGAGAAATAGCCAACTGATTAAAAAAAAAAACTCTTGCCAAAATTATATTAGTATACAAAAATTATACCACAACTTATTTTAATAATTCTAATATACAATTAAGTGTATTACCTTAGGTTTTAATATGCCATTAAAATGGATTAAACCTGTGCCTTCATAAAGCTAAGCAAGAAGCTGTGAAGGAGAAACCTCCACCATCTTCACAAACATGGTGAAGGAGCACATCTATGAATTATTTTCCTGGGGTTTGTTTTTAATTCTTTTGTAAGAAACAATCACATTTTTCATAGCACTCATTCTATACTTTAAATTCATTACTAGCTTTTTTATTTATATAAAACCTGTACTATGTTAAAAATATATATATATTATTAACCTCATCTTAAAGATGGGAAATTGAGCTTGGTGAAATTAAACAACTTGCCTAAGAGTCTGCTAGAAGTGGGTTTAGAAATAAAACTCAAGATGTCCAGCCCTTGTTCACTTGGTTACCACAGGCTCCAACACTCACCTATTGAAATAAATAAATAAAATTGGATGACAGATGATATGACAAGAGATTCCAAGAAATAAGGCTCTGCAGTATAGGGCCATGCTGGAGAACTGCTTTGTAGGGAAAAGAAAAACAAAAATAAACACATACAAACAAAGAAAAAAAACCTACAAGGAGTCTCTAATATTATTTTCTCTGCCTATTAGTGCAATTTCTTTCTTATATAATTACATGTCCTTAACAAAACCAAGCAAGAACTCAGATGAAGAGCTTGAAGGGATGCCCATCAGAACTGCTCTGTAACCACATCTTCCTGCTTTTCTACAGTCATCCCTTGCAGAAACATCCAGAAAAATAAATCTATGTAAAGCTTCTAGGACAAAGCTGCTCTCAGCCAGAAGAATGGCGACGCCTAAAACAGTAACTATTTGTCTGGAATCATATTACTTCATGCCAAACAAGCAACAGTGCCTTAATACTATAGTGATGGACAGCCTATTAATAGCTGGGATAAATAACCCGATCTATTAATTAAAACATACCCATATGTCTACGGGGGAAGGTTAAAGCTGCAGAGGAAATCTTTGCACACATTGTGAAAATATATTATTCAACACCTCATAACTATTCAAGAGACGCAAAGACAAAATGCTAAAGAGACTGTAGCTACAAGCTTCTTTTGACACTAACTTACATTATGCGCATAGCATTTCATCTGTTCGTATCAAGTGAACTAAGAAAATGTCTTCTCTCTTCTATAATGTAACAGCTTTGTTTTTCAAAGCTTTGATCTTGAATATTTTTGTATGTAAGAAGCCTTTGCTCAATAAAATGATTAATCCCAGTGATAAATACTCTACATTTAGCTTTTCAGCACATAGTTGGCAGATGCTTGGTTGAAAAGATGGATGCCAAAAAAATCCCCCCAAATTACAAACGGTGCTAGAGATAGCACAGGAAATAAAGGGAGGTGAAAGGGGATTCTTCCCCCTCTAGCTGAAAATGGGATAAAACCATTGGGGAGTGAGCCAATCTATTTCTGTGATATACAGATAATAAAGATGTTTTTTTCCCTTTTTGGCATACAACTAGACAGATCAACTTCTTGTGAGAAACAAGGAAATTTCTTCTTTTCTTCTATGTCTCACTGCAAAAAATCCTACCCAGGTCCCTTATAACTTTTACTGAAGCCTGGTCCAGTACTTATTTACCAAAATTTCAGTATTTATTTACCAGTGAACAACTTCCATGGAGTTAGACAGATATAATCCCTGCAGACTGCCATTATTGTCTCAAGAGCAAATGAATAAACAGCTAGAAAGGACAACACATTTTACTCTGGTTAAACTGTTACTGGCCCTTCCAAGCTTCAAAAACATGTCAATAAATAAACTACTTATTGAAACCAAGTTCTTCACCTAAATGAGGTGGAAAGCAAAGTTTCTGTAAGGCAAATTTTAACTCATTTGCAGTAAATCAGGTCCCAAATGTTTTCGGTTATCTAAAGCACCTGTGGATAGCAGCTTTTACACAACAGCTGCAGAGCAAGGCAGCTGTGCCGCACTGGAGTGATCTCTGAGCTGTGTGGTTATATATTTACGGTTTTATTCACAGCTTGATATTATCTGACACAAAGCAAACAAGATATGACATACATATGCTGCGTGTGCTTATATACACACACACTTCTAAGAGGGACTTCAGATTAATGAGTTGTTCCCAATGTTCTCAAAATTCACATGATGCTATTGCTGTTTAAGCTTAATTTCTACAACTTTTTAATTAAAAATATATTTATAAATAACTCAGTACTTGTCAGGGCACTGCTGGTGGCTCCATTTCTGCCTGCTGGGTGAAATCACCTGCAACACAATCAGTCTAAACAATGTAATAGCAGGTCAGAAATAAACATGTACTCCACCAGGCAGGTGACTTGATAAACAAAAAAATGGATTTTGTTTGAAGACAGGAAAAAAACAGGAAGGATAGAGAATATTACACCCAAATTTCACAACTTACTTTCTACTAAGCCATATTACTTGCAGAGTAGCCACTTCACTAGTAGAAAAACATGAGTAATGTCAGTGTCTTGCTCAGATGACAGGCAGAAAGTTTAATCCGAGCAGCGAAGGACCCGGGAATCTCAAAGCCAACCTCCAGCTCCCGAGTTGAGGCATGAGTTATTTTGCCTTCTTACAGATATGAACTCAGGATGAAACAAAACAAATTCTCTCAACACTGACCAGGTTGCTAATTAAATTATTCTTATCAACAGATTCCACCAATCCTTCACAAATGCCAGTTTAAACTAAAGCTTTATTCACGAACACAGCTAAAAGTGCCTCTTCACAGGAATTTGCCATGTGAAAACAAGCAAACGTGCAGTCCGAATCCATCCAAGTATCAGCACATCACATGGACATGACAGTATTTATTTATTTATTTTTTTTAAAGACAAAAGTCTTAATTGACTTGATGGGGAACCTGCTCACAGTTGACTATTAGTAATGAGAGACTAGATTAATATTGAAGAAATGCAGGTAGGCCTGGAACCCACTTTAAAGATGGGACTTATGTTTCCAAAAGTCTCACAAATTTCAGTTTTAGCACCAGGGTGACTCCTCACACAAAGCTTACACTGAAGTCGACGGACTTTTTTCACCAGGGTTTTATACCAAGTTTGGACAGAGTTAGTACTAAGAAGCTAGAGAACAGAATGTCTTTTTTTAAAAGACATACAAACAAGCTTAAGGAGATGTTTCCCTGCATTCTAAGAGAGAAAATAATACCTAAATCATCTTCTCTTTTGCAAAATATCCTTCAGAATTCCATCTTCTCTCTACTGTGTCTTCTTTTTATGAACGTGCAAGCTCAAAGAGCCGCTGTCTTGCTTCTTTTCTTGGTTTTGATAATATACACTTAAAGGCAAGGGAGGTAACTTAACTTTTTAAAGAACCAAGAAGCGTGGTGAGGCTACGCTTTGTGCAAATCAATCCCATGATAAATGTTCCTGCTGTCAAGACAGACTGCAATGCTCTTCCGTGGCTTTAATAACTGGTACAGTCTGATATAATCTAACTGGTGAAATATATATTGGGTTATGATTATTGTTTATACAGCTATTCATCTCCAATGGAAGAGGGCAGGGGAGAAGAACTGTGCAGGTTGAGTGCCAGGGAGGAACAGTTGCACCCTTCAGGCCAAGGTAAATTTTCTTCTGTTGACTGATGTGGTTGACTTGACTTTGCGAGCTACTGAAATTATTTTAAAAGACATATTAAACTCTCTATGGATACTATCATCTGCAGTGTTACATGTCTTATTAAAGGCTTTGAAGTGTGCAATGCCTACTAATTAAAATGTATTATTGTTACACACCCAATTATCATGATTACTATCTGCTGCAAAGCTTGAACTGCAGAACAAGAAAAAAAAAATCATCCTGCTTTTGATATTTGTCTCTACAGACTGTCTTAACACTGGAGCATCTTTTGTGAACCTGGGGCTACCTGTAGACCGCGAGTCTGTGTTCCCAGAGCCCCGGAGGGCTGCCTGCGCGGCTAGACAGCATGTGGCTCCTGATCATTCCCATCCGGACGCAGGCTGGACTCGCGTGAAGACAGCTCCGAGGCCCGTGACAGCATCTAAGCAGCTGTGGGTATCGTACATACTAACAATGTAACCGTATATATCCATAAACACGGGAGGAACCGTAAGCAACACTTGCAGAACCCATAGCGAGAGCTCTAAGTAGTGAGGGAGAGGAAGCTCTCTGGGACGATCCACTGGACAATCTCATGTATGTTAATAATTCTGCGGTATTTTAAAAAACGTGTATACAGCAAGTTAAACCTTGCATTCAAAGGAATTTTAACATCTGTAACAACTTCAAGCAACTAGACAGTGTACACTGAGGTGTAGGGAAGGGATAATGCACAATTCATATATCCTCGCAAAGCGTTTCCCAAAAGCAGCAACATTCCCCCTTCCTCTACCCTCACTTCCCATCACTCACTCGTGCCCCATTTGGCATCTCGGGGACAGCTGCAACCGCTGCCAAGTTAATAAAAATAAAGCTGTGTGTGTTATCATGTGCTCTGTGCTTTCCGCAAGGGTTTTGGGCAGCAGGATTCCCGCCTCTCCCACATCTCCGCACGTTTTATGTCCTGGCATAGACCGGGGAAGATGCAAGGATGCTCTAGCAGCAGCAGTCTGCTGCTCCCAGGTACCAGGAGGAGCAGGACCATGGTGCGGGCTAGACAAAAGGAAGGAAAGAGGCTCATGACACCAAATATCTAATTTTAAATACTCAGAGCCTGAGGAAGCAGCTCGGGGGTGTTTTCCAGCAGCCTGTCAGGGAACCAAGTCCTTCTGCAGAGGGGGAAGAGCAGCCCACGGAAGCAGCACCGGCACCCAGCGCTGTCCCAAATGGTCACGGTGGCCCCGCAAGGGCCGGACAAGCACCGGGGCATCCTGCTGAGCGGGGAGCAAGAACCCGAGACTCCCGTGCAACGGCATGGGGACAGCGAGCACTCGCACAGCACGAGGGCCTGCGGCCTCACACACACAGAATAAATAAATAAATAAAAATAATAAAAAAAAGAAGAGAAATGCTCCCCTTCTGCTCACACTTCGAAGCTGAGGTGCTTGGGCAGATCTTGTCCCCTAGGGACGAGGGGAAGAANTGCTCCCCTCTGCTCACACTTCGAAGCTGAGCTGCTTGGGCAGCTCTTGTCCCCTAGGGACGAGGGGAAGAAGTAACTCACAGGCTAAAGCCAGGCCCGCGCGCAGGGTTCCAGCACCGCGCGGCGGCACCTGCCTTGTCCTGAGGGGAGCAGCGGGGCCAGCGGAGGGACCGGAGGCGGCAGCTGCGGCGGGGAGGGCTGCGGGGCCACGGGGGGCTCCCTCACACGGAGGGCCCCGAGGCCGCTCGGAAGGGCGGGCGACGCATTGGGGAAGCAGCCCCCTCCCCCGGCCTCGGTTTTATTGTGGCTGCTCAGACAAGAGCAGAGAAAAAATAATCCCCGTGCCCAACATGGCCGCCCACCCGGCACCGAGCCGGCGGGGGAGCCGCCGCCGCCGCCGCCATCCCCTCAGCGGGCGGGGGCTCGTTTGTGCGGGAAGGGGGGGGAGCGGAGGGGCCGCCCGAGCCGTTTCCACCCCCCGGGATAACGCGGAGCGGGGGGGGGTGGATCACTCCGCCTCCCGCCGCCGCCGCCGCTCCCGGCGCGC
>VWPW01013386.1:36380-49553 GCA_013389825.1 Crypturellus undulatus
GGCGGAGGGATACGGTGACGTCACTTCCTCCCGGCCGGCCGCGCCGGCGGGGCGGGCTGGGCTGCCGCGCGGCGCGGTGACGTCACCGCGCGGCCGGGCCTGCGTGAGGCGGCGGGCGGGAGGCCGCGTTCCTCCTTCCCAATATCCCTGCGAAATTGCCTTATTCCTAAAGGAAATAAATGAAAAAGGTGGGATTTTTGGCAAGCAGTGGGTCTCGCAAAGGAGCCGCCTTGCTGTGATATCGGATTTATGAGTCTATACTTAAATCTGTGTGTGAATTTTTTTTTTTCCCCAAATAAATGGCTCCAGCTCCTAAGGATCTTTTCCCAACCTCTCCTGGAAGCATCTGTGAAGCAGAAATCAAGTGTGGGGCTTTCCTTCGGAAGACTAGATACAGGCAATCCTCCATTAAATGTTTTTTCCTTAATATTTTCCACAAAGCGGTCATAGTGATGCCTGAGGATAACTATTAATTGGTTCCATGTTCAGTTTAATTCTCAAATATGTTATTACTCAGGTACAGCTGCAAGGTGTAATACAGAGTATGTTTTTTTTTCAACTAAAGTTACTTAGTTTATAGCTATAAATTTCTTTTCTCCCAAATTTCCTTGTGATAACTAAATTTGTGGAACACTTTGTTCCTCTGCTCACTGTTTCTGTGCAATCTAATGGATAGAGTAAGGGTAGGAATGAGGATATAGGGTTTACTTAAGCTACCTTAAACTACATAGCTCCCAAACATGCAGGTTCCCACTTCCGTGTGTTTTGAAAAGGTTGTTAAAAATCATTACTTAAAAAATACATATTTTTGTCTCTGGGGTAAAAATCTGCCAGGCTCTTTTAACATATTGCAGAGAAGCAATACGTGCAACTTATTCTGTTTCTTCTTTGAGGATTCTTTAAAGAATACTTTTTTATTTTTAAATGAGCTATTAAAATACGAGGTTCCTTGGGGAATTGAACTTTGTTGGTATTTGGCGTTGAATTGTTAAAGATCTTCCATTTTGGAAACAAATGAGCCCATGGACAAAGGATTTCTTTAAAGTTTTTCATGAAGTTCTGGTTTCCATTTGCCAAGAAGGCAAAAGGACAATTACAAGCCATTATTTGAATGCATACATGTGTCATAAGGATAAATAGAAGGTTTTAGATCAATACAAGGTTTTAGGTTTAGCTGGAAACGTTTGATGCAGGAAATCCAGGCACTAGAAAGCACGAGGGTCCAGTTTTTCAGCTCATACCTGTTTCTTTTCCTCCTGAGAGAGCCTAAATGGGCAACAAAGACATTAGTAAGGAACATAATTCCTTTTCTTTAAAAAAGCTGCTCAGACTTGGCAATATTTACTGACAAATAATAATCCTAGTCCTAAAAGAATGAGGATATTATGCAAAGAGTGGGAGCTAATTACTCAGGCCAGTAACCTAGCGCTGAAGAAGTAACCAGCTGGAGGGACAGCTTAATAAAAACAGACTTAAAGGCCTGTGGCCTTCAGGACTCTGGGATTTGGCCCAGGATCAGGATATTTCCCTGCAGGAAGCTGTTGTGGCTGTTGAAATGTCTGTCTTCAATCTTGGTTTTGTCTTGTCAAGTCCCAGCTGAGATTTCCCTTTAGAGCTTCCCTCAATGTGTGGTTGTTGTCGCTTCATTATGAGCAACCTTGAAATCAAAAACCTAGGCTGTCAAGTATTATGTAATTTCTTTGGATATAACAGATATTTCTATGGATATTATAGTATTTGAAAATAGTAAATAAATGATTTTTTCAGGGTTTAATTTCTATGCTTTCATCCAGGTTACACACAGGCTTTTCAGGCTGTTTCTGAATTCACATACAATTGGGATCACGTATGCATATAAATAAACTAAGAAAGATATACTGAAAACTTGGTTTAAAATGTATTGGATATTCCTGGCTTCCAGACTAATCCTGATAACAGGATTTTTTATTAAAGTGTTCCCTTACCACAGGAAAAAAAAAAGTCCTGGGATACAATTTGTCCTTGGTAATGTCATGCCATTTCTCACCAAGGTATTTCTTTTCCAGGTATTTTGTTGAACAATCCTGCAGGAATTAAGTGGATCTAAATGTTCGATGTTTCCCACTTTCTCCTTGTGAAGGTAGGTTGTGTTTGACTCTCTCTTGCCTTATGAAAACTAATTTTTCCTCTACAGATTCTCAAAGATCATTTCTAGTGTCTCCAATGACTCTGAAATTGTTGGGCTTGAGTTACTTAAAGTACATGTGTTCTATATGGCCATTAAGTAGTTTTCATTTTGGGGTTCTCAAATAGAAACACTTTCTGCCAAATTTGCAAAAGAAGTGAGTGATTTATGTTGTTATCAATGGACCGAGTATGTTTACTTTTTTTTTTTTAATGGACATTCACATTTAATAGCAGTTTTTCACCAAGGTAGCAGTGATTTTCTCGTCTCTTAATTAAGCAGCTTTCAAATGAGCTAACCAATGGGTGTTGCACGCGTGTATTTAACAGTGTGTATAGCAAGGGACAGCTACAGTAATGAACAATTTTGCATTCTGTGCTTTGTTGGAATGCTTTTTTTGGTTAAGCCTGGGGAAATGCACTACATATTAAGGTAAAAAATATATTAACTACTCGTGAAGTTAGGTAAGTGTCTTATAAAAATATTGCTTGTTACTTGATAAATTAATATTTATATTATGTTTACAAAAGGAGATTTATATTACACGTGCAAAATTGTTTCCTAATCATAATTCAGTGCTGGATGTTGCTCTGCCCTCATCTCAGTAGTGTTCACGAGAAGAAAGAAATAACACTGTTGATCTAAATCCAATAGTTTTTAATAAAACAACATTCTCAACAAAATGTTTTTTTGCCTGAGGCTTGCGAGATGTTGCCTACTTTGTAAACATTCGTTTAAATCCGCGTAGTATTTAATATACATTAGAAGGGCAAAACCTTGGTATTAAACAGCCTATTTAGCCAAACACACAACAGGGGGTTCCTGTTTGTTGTGTCCTTTGACAATGGCATTTTTTTAGTCACATATTCTTGGTTTGGAGAGGGAGTCAAATCATGTTGTTTGTGTTAAGGTTCTATGACCATAACGAAAATATGTATAATTTAAAGGTCGTGTCCCTGCTCCTGAAGAGCTCTCGTGCTTCATGCGACCGCGGGCTAACTTAGACAAAGAAAGTGCCTAACTCGTGGTTGCCTCATTCCGAACGCATAACTTCCAGTTGCCTAATTCCGTAAACATATTATCGGGTTCAAAAAGTCACCAGGAATAAGACAGAGCAGTCTGGCAGATGGCCAGGCTGGAACAGGGAAGGACAAAAATCCTTTCAAGGCTGCAACTCTTACATATCTCATTATATGATTTTTTTGATACATGCCCAATACACCTTGTAATGGGTAATATTTTTTATTCCCTTTTTACAGTAGTAATATATGGAAGACCCTCAGTGTAAGATAAACTCCCCAAATTCTGTGTACTTTGAATATATAGTTTATAGGACTTTCAATTCATTAAAGAGCTTGCAGTTTATTATTTCCATTCTTCATATATTGACATAATTTGCATAATTATTGGTAGGCCCAGAGCAAAGTTTAACAAGAGAAAATAAAGAATTTCCATACTATATCCACCTTGGAAGAATTAACAGAGCAAACATATGAAAAAAGAGTAGAATTAAAATGTATATTTTTGTTCTGAAGCAGTTAGGAGAGGGCAGTCCATGAAAGGAGGAGAGCAAACCTGCCTTAGATGGCCCTTGAAATACCTAAAGGCAGCTGGGGAGTGCGTAGAAGAATATTTAGAAAAAGAAAGTATTTTTGAGCAGTGTTAGGCTAGATTGGAATTTGTTTGCACAAAGTAGTTAGCAAGCAGTCTGGATTGGCAAACAAATTTATCTCGTTGTGTCCAGGAGAGGAAAAAAAAAAAGCTAAATTCACTAAATAAATGGTGAGTTACAAGTTGTTTATCCGCTCGCTCTGACACTCCCTTGGCTTAAGGGAAGGAATTGCCAAAATAGTTGTAGTATTTCAGTCTTCCAGCTGTTATTGGCGACTTACATAAAAGCAGGAGAACTGGAACAGGGGAGTAAAATGGGGACTCTGCTCTTGAGATTGTTTCCTGCATTCTGAACCACCCCCCAAAACAACCCACCCTGTTTCTCTAGCAAATCCGTGGGGAACAGTAAACGCATTAAGGACAGTTTGCAGAACCCAGAATGGAATAAGGAGTGAAATGCAGATTTTCAGATGTTCCCAGACAGCAAGCAAGAATCTTGCACACGAAGTCATTCTGTGAAGTTTTTGTTGGGTAGATTATTAGCTTTTCTGTAACTGCTTTGTGATCGAAGGGCCCTAAAGCTACTACAACAGACCAGATGCAGCTGAGAGTTGGAGTTCGCCTGGCATGCCTTGCCTCCTGCAGAATGGAGGTACTGCCCCAAACCCCGCGTTTCCAAGCAGAATTTCCCCCTTTGCTGCTCAGAAGCGTGTGGGTTTTCTCTGTGTGAGGGCAGTTCCTTGGGCACAGAGCAGTGTCCAGCACACGAGCAGGAAAACCCAAGCTCCAGCGCTGCCTCCTCTGCTTCCCAGGAAGCAAACACGGAATTTCTGTGTGCGCCCTCCCACGCCGCTGGCNTTGGGTAGACTATTATCTTTTCTGTAACTGCCTTGCAATCGAAGGGCCCTAAAGCTACTAAAACACAACTGCCTGCCAGACCAGATGCAGCTGAGAGTCGGAGCTCGCCTGGCATGCCTTGCTTCCTGCAGTATGGAGATACTGCCCCAAACCCTGCGTTTCCAAGCAGAATTTCCCCCTTTGCTGCTCAGAAGCGTGTGGGTTTTCTCTGTGTGAGGGCAGTTCCTTGGGCACAGAGCAGTGTCCAGCACACGAGCAGGAAAACCCAAGCTCCAGCGCTGCCTCCGCTGCTTCCCAGGAAGCAAACACGGAATTTCTGTGTGCGCCCTCCCACGCCGCTGGCCGCGCTGGATCCTCCCCTTGCTCCCTTTGGCCTTGCCCACCCTCTCGCGCTCCTATATTCGTCCCGGGCACAGCTCCTGCTTTGTGCAGTGCCGTCCAGGCAGCTGTTATTCCTCGCGAGCCTCAATTCCGGATCCAGCATGGGTAAGAGATCCTGCGAGCAAGTCCAGCCAGGATCCGCTGGGATCCCACTCGCTTTGCTCTAGCTCCGCACTTAGCAACGTCCCAGGGACTGGACGTCAAAATTCAGTGGGTTTGTTACTGCAACTGACTAGGAATATGGGGCTGAAATGCAGCGTTTCCTTCCCTTGTTATCAGTTTCCTTTCTTTAAACAGTTTTAAACCAGTGTGGTTTTAAATAAACAGCTCTAATGCTTTCAAAAATAGTCTAAATGCTGTCATTAATTGTCTCTTTTGTAGCTCTGCATTTAGAAACTGAAAGAAACACATGGACTCGCTGTTCTAATCAGCTGTGAGTGTGAAAGGCACTTGCAAGACTGGCAGGGAATGGAGGAGCATAATTTAACTTTTTGCTTATGTTTTTATGACAGTGTATTTTTTATAAACAGAATTTTTGGGTAGATGGATAGGAGGTGGAGGGGATAAAACACAACTTTTTTGAATGTGAATGTATTCATATATGATTTGCCGGGCAGACACTGCTACGTTGTGTTTTCACAGCATAGGATAAAATTACTTGAAAAATACCTTAGTGCAAAGACCCAAATTGCAAAGCCAAAACAAACAAATAAACAAATGGCCCTGACTCAGCAAAAGTGACTACTCTGATATATCTGCCCGGGATGAATGATTACCTTTCTGAACTTTTGTAAGGACTAATTGCTCAAAAGAAACTATTTTGCTTTATTTTTTTAGTAGTTTCAGGTTATAACCTGTGAAGGGGACAGTTTTGTTTCAACGGTCATGGTAGTCTGTAAGAAGGAACTAGGGTGTGCATAAAAAAAAGTTAAATACTGTACCTTAAAGTCAAATTAGGGGGCTTCACTGGCCACAGGGCTTGGAAAGATGTGCTGTGCTCTTGACCGTGTAGAAGATGAATTCGTGGTCAGGAACCCTTAAAAATATGACACAAATGTTGAGGTCTACTTAAATTATTTGTTACTTGGAAAAAGATTTGCTTGCTAGCAAGATGTTTTTTGGTTCTGTTCCACTCCAAGGTGCGTGAACCTTGCCTGTGTTATTAGCTTTAATTTCCTATGAAACATTACATTATCGGGTAGGATAATTTTACAGCGCTGTTACTGTTGTTGTAAGGCTGTCAGGCTCATTATGTAGCCTCCTAGAAACTCAGATTAAACTACCGTCTGCCTCATTCTGCAGCTGGAAAGTACAGAGCAAAAGGGAAACCTGCCTGGATTCCTCATTTCCCATTGCTCTCCACAAATGAGACTTGCTATAGACAACAGTAATTAAAAGAATAGGGCTATTTTTTTCAGCTTTTAGGAGGTGGATGCATGAGAAACAATTGAGTAAGACCCAAGAGGAAGGAGGGTTAAGGTGACTTTGCACAAGAAGGAAAATTGGACATTGAAGCCATTAAAGTTGAGTGTTTGCTTATTGCTAAATTTACCTGCGAGCAGTTGCAGTGGAACAATGTTCTGTGCTTCTTTTTAGAAGTATGAGAAGTGCAGGATAGAGTGTCCCACTTCCTCATATTCAGAGTCTTTGGCCAGATTAATGAAGGATCTGGAACGTAATGAATAATGTTAACATGTTTAGGCATGGATTATTAACATAGCAATGTAAATATTATTGCAACACGTCGCTGCAACATGATACAAATCATTTTCATGACAAACCCCTTATTTTATGTTCACAAATGAGCTTGGCGTTGTGTAACAGGGAAAGATTTGCATCATCTACAGATATCTTGAGGCAATTAGATGCAACGATTTGGAATAAAAGAGTGTTTGAACAAGATCAGACAAAAGGAGAAAACAATGTGTTTGAGGAGGAGGAGGAAATGCTCATCATCTTGCTCTGTGCTTTTTTTTTCTTGGAAAGAATTTGGTACAAATAATCTTTCTCTCAAAATAATCTGCAGAACACTGAATTTGCAATGCTAATTTAGTTGTACTCTGATGCATAGTGAGCTCCTACGGATTGAAGTGGTTTTTTAATTCTAGCCAGTAGTTTATTGATACAAACATGAGCATATACATTCCCTTGACTCTGTTAGAGTAGAAATTGCTGCATATGAGGCTGTTTGAGCATTTTTATGTAGCTATTGATCAGGATCCAAACCGCTAGAAAGACAACCAAAGCTCTTTAGCAGGAAACTGAAGCAATTATAAAACATGGCCAGGTTACAGTTCTGGATTTCCAGAAACCAGACCTCAGCACTGGCTGGAATTCAGTGAGACTTGTACGGGTTTGGCAAAGTAAAATTGCATTTGAGATTTCTCTATCTGTGGATGCAAAGCCAATGTCCTGCTAAGACGGATGTTTTCAAATAACTTGGAGGTTAAATCTTTCTCTCTCTTTTTTTTTTTTTTTTCTTCTCAAATCAGCAAAATGTGGAGCATGTGGTCCAGGGTATGCAAGTCCTTTGCATGCCATGAAAGGCAAGTACTGTAACATATTTTCTGAAGTTCCCTACATAACGTATGTAAAATGCCATATATATAAAAAATGTATATAACATATATGAAAAAAGTTGCAGTCTGTTCTTCCTGGATGTGTTGCATTGTTGGGCTAAATCTGGAACCTCCCCAAAGCCACTGAAACGGTTTACTCAAGTTTTCAGTAGTGTCAAGAGAGGCATTGTGAGTCTTAGTATATTTTTAAAATCTCAATTTTGGGAAATTGTAATGAGGGGAATGTTGGCATAGATAGAGCCAAATCTGGGCCCTTGAAGTAGGGATACTCCTTTTCATTTCTCCAAAAAATAGAAATACTGAGGTCTGGTTTCCTCAGCAATGAGAAAGAACCCCAATTTTCAGACAGAAAGTAGATCCTGGGACACACTCTCGTCAGCTTTATCGCAGCTTGCTGTGAAATGCTCTCGTTTGGCTCATTCAACCTTCCTGCCCCGAAAGGTCCCCGGGAGGAGATCGTGTACGTGCCCTGTATCTACCGAAACACGGGCACGGAGAAGCCCGACTATCTGGCCACGGTGGATGTGAACCCCGCGTCTCCACACTACTGCCAGGTACCTGCGTGCTGAGTGCTTGAGGATGCTTTCCCAAATTTTACTTCTTGTCACCTAATCTGTGACCTTTTCAGTCATGAATTTGGGTCCCAGCTAATGTTTCCTTTTCTGTTCTTTGCTCAACTCTTTTTCCACTTTCAGATAGAAGTTTCAGTGTTGAGTATCAGTCCAATCCTGTGCTGTTTTTCTTGTCTACTAAAAGCCAATATTTATCTTGCAAGTCTCAAGACACTTTCAGAGCATTTTTATGCAGAGTGTTTTAATAGTTCTCTTTTTAACACTCTTGTTGATTTATATAAAGCAGGAATATTAGCTCTAGAAGGTTGTATTTCCTCAGGATGTGTCAGTACTTTAGACAGAATTCATAGTGAAGGAGTTCTGATACGCGAGGCAATTCTTTTATTAGGCATGATAGAACTAATCAAATCGATTTACATTATAACTGTAAAGGTATATGTGGCTACCTGTAGTACCAGGTCCCAGTTATTGGTAAGACCCTTTATTTTAAATGCATTTAAGCACTTAATCAACTCAAATAACTGAAGGTATTTTGGATGCTATGTCTCTTAGCAGCAGCAAAATGAAGACTTTCACATTTTTTTCTAGCTACTGTTTAGGTTTTTATTGTGGGGGACTTGAGGAAACAAGTTTCTTAAAACTTTTATAAAACTTAGCCGTGATCTTTCTTCTTTCCCAAGTTATACAGAAGTAGAGATACGAAGCAAATTAACATGTCAGTTTGCTCTAGTCAATCCGCCTTGTAATCAGAGACTTGCAGCACGTTGACAAATTGATTTTTTTTCTGTATCATCGCTCCACATCTCCTGAATTAGATGGAGTCTTTTAAATATTTAGATGAATTTAATAGCATGCCATTCTTTTTCAAAACGGATGCAATCATGATGTCTTGGATTCTGTAGGTGATCCATCGCCTGCCTATGCCCAACCTTAAGGACGAGCTCCATCACTCGGGCTGGAACGCCTGTAGCAGCTGCTTTGGGGATGCCACGAAGAGGAGGAATCGTCCGATTCTGCCCAGCCTCATCTCCTCCCGCATCTACGTGGTGGATGTGGGCACAGACTTGCGAGCGCCCAGAATCCATAAGGTCTTTAACATGTCTTTTTATGTTTTGATTTTCTAAGCAAACCCTACCTGACACAGTCAACATATTCAACTGAACATTTATGAGTTGTTGTTTTTTTTTCTCCAGAGATGTTAGTCAGTTCAAATTTGATTGGATTTTCAGTGAGCAAAACAAGATGTTTTCCATAAAGGACAGTGCTCCCATGATTTGTAATCTCTAGTTCCTAAACTTGGTGTATCTAGATCTTTTTTAAATAAAAATGTAATAAAATAGCTTAATATGTGGGAATTAATATTTTTTGTTTTATCTTGTTCTTGGAAACAACAGAAATTTTCCAAAAAAATAGAACTGCCACTGCAGTAATCCATTTATAAGTTTATAATTTATAAATTTATAAATTAATTCATAAACTTAGCTCTTATAAAGTCCTGGACTTTGTATCTAGTCTACTGATTAAATCTATCAGTAGACTAAATACAATCTAGTCTACTGATTAAAAAAGTCTTTGAAAACTGGTCAAGATGTGAAATGTAAGGCAATTTTAGGGGGTCTTCTCGCCCACCCAGCCTTACTGCTCATTCAGCATGCCTTGAAGCTTGAACTCTCAGGCGAGGGGAACCGACACTCTGAACTAATGTGAGCCAAGATGTGACTACGTGTGTGCTCGTTGCAGATTGTGGAGCCGGTGGAGCTGTTCTGGAAGGGCAATGTGGCCAATCCCCACACCTCTCACTGTCTGGGCAGTGGTGAGATTGTAATCAGCTGCTTGGGAGACCCTTCTGGCAATGGAAAAGGTATGAATCCCCTTCATGAGTCAAGTATCCACAGTATCAGGCTCCCAAAACATAGATTGCAAAGCTAGAAACACCGTTAAGAACTCACAGTTCTTAAGACCAGCTCTAGTGTTCACAGCATGATTGAACTCTCAGCGGGGAGAACCAACACTCTAAACTAATGTTCAGAGTTAACTCATTAACACTGCGCTTGAGCCCCTTCCACAAACTGCATTTGAACGTAGTCTGCCCTGGCTCAATGCTTGTGATTTGGGCAAGAAAGATTCTGCTACCAACCTAAAGCCTCTTGTCTAATGCAGATGGCAATTCCTATTTTAAAAATTGCATATAAAGTTTGTTACCTGTTGAGATGTAAAACACATGACATCCAAAAAAGAGAAATGTTAGATGTTAGCGGGGAGATACTTTAGATGATTAAGTAGTGAACCCAGCTCCTTTTCAGCGGGTTTTCTCTTCTTACCATGAGCAAATATGTCCTTGAATAGGATGTGCATAATGTGCTTGATCAAGGATAGCAGTTGCAACAGAGAAAAATTGAAGTGAATCCTCCAGGACCTCCTCTAAGACATCCCTCAGTTGGAATGTGCTCTAGGAGAGTCAGATGATCTACTGAAATGAGTCAAGCAGAAATAGAGCAAGACTAGAGCACAGAAAATTCATGAAAGGGTGGTAATGCTCATGGAACTCCCTTTATAAATCCATTTTTTATTTCGTTTAGTCCACCAAAGCAATCCTGAGGGAATCACAACATTTCCGTGAAGCATTGGATAGTAATTTACAGAACATCTAGGAAATAGATATTTTACTATTAATATACTACTTACCTTGCTTAAAGCTGAAAATCACTGTGCACATCTCTGTTTTAATATCAGGTGGCTTTATTGTGCTGGATGGAGAGACCTTTGAAGTGAAGGGAAACTGGGAGAAAGGGGAAAAAATACCCTCGCTGGGATACGACTTCTGGTATCAGCCACGGCATAATGTCCTCATGAGCACTGAGTGGGGAGTGCCAAAAGTACTTGCAGGAGGGTTTGACCCAGCCGATCTAGAGAAAGGTGAGGAAGTGGTTGTTCAAACTTCAAAAGGAAACGCGATTGTTCTGTGAAGTTAAATTAATCTCTTCTTTGCTTATTTTTTTCTTGCATCTGATCCATTAGGTCATTACGGCCGCCACATTAATGTGTGGGACTGGAACTCTCATAAATGCATTCAGTCAATTGACCTAGGGAAGAACTCTATTCCTCTGGAAATCCGATTTCTCCACGATCCAGCCGCTTCAGAAGGGTTTGTGGGATGTGCTCTGAGTGGTGCTGTGCATCGTTTCTACAAAACCGAGGTAAACAAGTCAGGACAGAAAAGAAAAGAAAGCCCAAGCCCAATTGCTTCAGAAATCCACCGATCACTTAGAAAATCACAGGATTCCAGTTAAACTCAGCTGCCCTCTACAATAACTTTGGAACCTGTTGACCAATTTAATCAAAACTGGTGAATAACAAGTCTCAAAGAACAGAAGTTCTTGCTAAGATAGGAAAGTTAATGATGGGTAAACGTGAGGCTGCCTAATGAGTCCTCGCATGGAGGAAGTGGCCACAGCATTAGCCCAAGATCTTTCTTTCTGGCTTGTAAACTGGGCAAAAATAGGTGGATTGGACAGATAATCAGAACAGACTGTATACCTCGTTAGCAGTGACAGTGCTAACGAGCCGAAGTAGCTCTTGCTCGGCTACTGGGGAGCATAGGGAGGTTCTTAAAGTAGAAAAGGGAGGAGAAGATGGTGGGATCATGGACAAGGGAATGGAGTTATTGCAGTTTTAGAGAGGGCATGGAAGAAAAATTGGGTATGTTTATAGGAGACTGGTGTTCTTTAGTTCGGCTGCAATCCGAGATGTTGTTTGACAGTGTAATCATTAACACAACTCATTCTCTCTGGCCATACACCTACCACCCTCACTCCTTGTTAACACTTAATTGCAGTGTACAGGGTCAGTTAAATGTATAATAGTGTTTGCTTCTTCGACTTCTGTCACGCAATATTGAGGCCTTTCGGCCAACATCGAGGCAGTAATTGTGCTATGTTCTCCCCTGTGCCTCCTGCAGAAAGGAGACTGGGCGGCAGAGAAGGTGATTGAAGTACCCAGCAAGAAGGTGAAGGGATGGTTTCTCCCTGATATGCCCGGTCAGTGTGAGCGTGTTTTGGGGAAGAAATGGTGTGTGTCTCTCTTCAGATCCCTGGATGCACCAGGGATTTCCCCCAGATTTGGGGGAAATCTAATCCTTAAATAACAAACGCTTCCTGTGTAAAAGAGTTAAGTTTTTATTTGATTCTTCGCGTACCACTTCTGATGTAACCAAAGCAGCCACCACCTAGGAGATCTAGGAGAGCTTCTGCTCCCATGCTGACTGCTCAGTGCTTGAAGCCAGTCATTTTAGAAAATCCTTCAATGTTTTCTTGAAGGTCTCATTACTGATATCCTCATCTCGCTGGATGACAGATTCCTGTATTTCAGTAACTGGCTGCACGGAGACATCCGTCAGTACGATGTCACCAACACCCACAAACCCCGGCTGGTAGGACAGGTAAGCCTGCAGCACAGCCTTTTTATTCCTTTCTTTCCTCAAAGGAGGAAATGTCTTGACAGTTACTCTTGAGGGGAAATTGTCCCTATACACCTGTTGTGTTAACATTGACATCTAGAGAGGCTGAGTTTTTTCTCATGCGTTTCTGGGTTCCAGGTGTTTCTGGGAGGCAGTATCACAAAAGGTGGACGTGTAACAGTAGTGGAAGACCAAGAGCTGCAGTGTCAGCCAGAGCCATTTGTGATCAAAGTAAGTTTCCTAACACACAGGTTGTTATTTTTCATTACTCTGCTAATTCCCCTCTGCTTGGAGATAGGCCCACCTCAAAGCTGCAGTACAGCAGACAGAGCTGGGGCTGAGCTAGCTTATGTCTTGACTTATAACTCGCCTTACAGGTGTCACACCTCTGTGCAGACTTGAGCTAAAATCCCCTCGTAAATGTTCTAGATCCGTGATTGGATCGTACAAGCTGTTCAGCTGTACAAATCCATGTCAATCTATCTTCCCTGCTGCTGCTAGCTAGCAAGTTTCAAGCTGCTACAGTGTGTGCTCCTCACATTGGCATTGCTG
>VWPW01013388.1:0-54665 GCA_013389825.1 Crypturellus undulatus
CATTCAAGATCATATGTTTGTCTTCCAGACTTGACTGAGATGTACAGAAATATCAGCCTCCCAGAGATCTGAACTACTGAAAAAAAAGATCTAATGTTTTCCACAGTCTAACACAAGAAATCTTGGTAGGGCAAGGTTGAAAACTAGAGTCACTGAGTACTAGTACAGTAGGTACTCTGCCACAAACCAGCTCAACTTTTCCGCTCTCTAAGAGCCAAAACCCTCTTTTGAAATTAAAATACAAATTTTGGTTCAGTTCAGAGGAGCCCAGATTTAACTTTTTGTTGTTGTGATTTGGAAGTTCTTCCCTCAGTCTGCTTCCTTCTTGATCCTGTTACGTCAGGAGCAGCTCTTACCTTGGGGCAGCAAGGTCTGTTCAACCAGGACGTATAATCCTCACTATAATCTTTCTTTCTTTCTTTGTCTTAATAATCAAATACCGTGGCAGCCTAATGAAATAGAGGTTTTTTTTAACAAAATAATACACAAATTAATCATTACCCAGCTCTTTTTGAGCTCAGCCCAATTTGCTGTTAAAAATTAAAACAACAAGTTACAACATGTAATATTCCCTCTATATTTCTTGTCGTAAAGGCTTAGACACTTTGGACCCTTGTGTGCCTGCAATGGGGATTTTTCTGCTCCAGTTCCCTTCCCTTCTCTCCTCTTCATTTCTTCTTTCTCTTTTCTTTTTAAAGTTTAATATTTAATTTCNTAAAGTTTAATTTCACCTTCGATCTGCTTGTACATTGTATTCAAAAGGGAAAGCAAACAAATGAGTAACACCTCACCAGGAAGATGTTACCCACCCGTTAAATTCTGCACCTGAGAAAGGACAGCATTCCTCTGGGGGTAGAAAGTCACCACAAAGTCTCCACTTTATTTACTCTGTGGGGAACTCTAAAAGGCAGAATCTCTGACACACCTGAGAAGATATTTCACAAGTAATCTAGTATGTATTGACAATATATAATAATTATATGTAACTCCTTCTTGTGCACACATGCTGTAATAATAAATATTATGTAGTAGTATAATATATAACACATAACAGTAATAATTAAGTTCATCATCATCTTCTTGTATCTGAGTTCAGAGTTGTTAATGTATTTTCACTGATGTCATCCATGCACAAGCTCAGCGCTGCTGTGGCTGCAGCTTTTAGACTTCTCTTCAGACCTCACTGAGTCAAGGAACATTTTGCTCTGTTTTGCTACTGCCACAGTGGGGCCAGGTCATTGTTTTGTGCCAATGTATGACATTCCAGAGCAGATTTATTTTTTTTTTTCTGAGGGTCAATGAACAAATGAACTCTACAGTATGAGAGGCAGAATGGGACATTTCTAACTGAGTACTGCTTCCTGGAGACAGGAATAACAAATCGGGCACTGTTACTATATTAACCTCTGACTTCTGGGAAGAAAAAACTCCAAATAAAGTTAGCAATTCCATAGCAATATATTTTTTAAAAATTTATTCTTTTCCACAAGCAGTATTAAACCTGGTTTTTATTTTTCCCTTTTTCTTTCTTTTTTCTCCATATATGATATAGGTTCCATTTATAGACAGAATGCAGCCTCCAAGCTAATTATACCCAGCTAGATAAAATAGACTCTTCTCTTGCTTCCTCCTTGGAAAATGACTGCAACAAATACCCTCTACCTGTCTGAAGAGTTTTCAAGTTAGAGTTTGATATTTTGAAGGAAAAGATTTTCTGGGAAGAGCAAGAGGAGTGGAAGGACAACCCTGAGAAAACCATCTATGACTCATCTCTCTAAAATGCTCTGAAGAAAAGCTTTGCAATGAGAAACTGAAAATTATCCTTTTTTTTTTCCACTTAGACTACTATCTTTGGTTCTTGCAATTAGATTTTGGATTTAGGTTCCTTCTGCAGGAAATGTCCACTCCTTCTTAAGTTTCTATTATTTACTAATACGGGTGGCTGTGTATCTGTGTTACAAATACTTGTTAAAATGAACCTTGCCTACATTGCCATTTTTTCATGAGCCAAACCCTTTGAGACGTGTTACTCTCTACTTAGGCTCCATTTTGGAGCAAGTTAAATAGTTTATTTGACAGGGAAATCAACGAGTTTTTTAGGGATTGATTGCAGTTCCAAAATCCTATGTGCAATATGGAGTATGTATCAAAAAGCATTTTATCTGCTTTAAAAACAGGTAAAGCAGAAAACAATATAAATCAAACGCTGGAATTTTAATGTTGCTTTGTTTTCCCCTAAATGTAGCATTTAAATGCCTACTTTTTTTTTTCCTTTTTTATTTTGAAGAGTTCTGGGTTACAGGAAATCAGCAGTTCATCTTGTAGTTCAGTAGATATGTTGTAAAAGGAGAATTTACCACAGAGAAAGTTTCTAGTTCCACTGTTATAAGCTGCTGAACACATAAAATAAAGGGGCTGGAATCTTTTTGCTATCAGTTCCAAATGATGAACTGCTAAAATAAATCTCACAGTTTCCAATGAACACATTTTTAAATGTGCAGGTTTCTCCAAAATGCAAATTATTTCCCAGATTTGGGAAGACATGGTCCTTTCCTTGAAAATCTGATTAACAAAAAGGAACTATTTTTTTCTGGAACTTGTTCTAAGCTCCACTGAAAAACATATTTTCAAGTCATTGCAAAAAAAAAACATTAGCCTGAATTCTGATTACAATTTCCTTTTTTTTTTTTATTTTTTGTCTCATTGATACCACCAGGTATGAAACTAGGGATTTGTCACTCCAGCTGCCAAATGTTTGCCAGGTGTTTGCTCATAATTTGAACAGTACCTGCTGACACAGTTGTTATTTTTAATACATGATTCTTTCTGAAAGAACAGTGTTATACGAAAACTTTTGTTGTGAGCCATATATATATTTAAATGCACTTAGGCAAAGATGTAATAGAGTTTATTTAGAAAAAAAAACACCAGCTTTTACACGCGATCTTCAACAGGGGCACAGAATACAACCCTGTTTATATCACGAAGCCAAAAGCTTGCCAGCGTTAGGAGGGATTTGTCTCGTTAAACCCTCACTCGCCCATTTGCTGCATCTCCTGCGCTGAACCTCCTGCACCACTCTCCGCACTGAGCATCTCCTGCGCTGACCCACGCTGGTTCTGCTGGGCCGGCCCAGGCGCCGCGCTCTGGCTGCGCTCGGTCTCCGCGTACCTGTGTATCGCACTGTAATGCAGCTCCTCAACGCGGAGCGTGTTCAGGGAGGAAATCTGCTGCCAAGTCTCATGGCTGGGGGTCCAAAATGGTGTTCGGCCAGTGGCTTCAAAAAAGAAATTCACGTTTCTTTCTGCCAGCTTGGCTGCATGCTCACCGGCCTTGGCCTGGAAAAGCTCCTGCTCCTGCTTTAAGTAAATTTTCCAGAACTTCAGGTGAAGAAAGCTTACTGGGGAGCAGCAGTGGCTGAGGCAGGTTGAAATCACGGTCAGGGCCATGACGACACTTATGAGAAGCCAACCTATAATCTTGGAAAACATGAGAGATGATAAGTGTTAACCGAACCCAAGTGAGCACCTCACGGGAAGAGTTTAAGAGCTCTTCCACAGGGAAGAGTTCTCCATTCCCGGTGGAAGAAGGAGATCCCATATGGACAAAATTAGTTAATTTTATAGAGCTTCAGCACCCCTGAGCTGATATTCTGGGACTGAGGATGAATCCTGCTAGGTGAAGAAAGGACCTTTCCTCAGCTATATCCAGGTCCCTCAGCTTTAAAAGCACAGTACTGATCAACCATGGCTGCATTTCTGGCCATATTTGCTGTACCTACAGTACCATTTTGCTCACATCAGGTAGGACAAATAGGACACCCTGCTTGCCGTGTTTTATCCGCTCTTGCAAAGTAGCCAGGAAAAAACAACCAGTTATCATAATGTGCAAGAGAAGATGTCTGCTGTATGTTTCATAGGAAGGACGCGGCCCTGATTGTGGCATTCAGAGATTCCTGACTCATATTCCTGACTCAGGACTTACTTATTATCCCTAGCATTTGATGGTAACTCTCAGAGGCCTAACATAAACTGGGTGTCCTAGTGACACTGGTCAGTCCAATATGCAGCTGAACTTAACCCTGGCTCTTAATTTAGTTTGAAGTAGATGATATTTAAAATAATAGACAGTAATAACAATGATATAACACTTCCCCCTCCCCATTTTGCTTTGATTAGTTTGCTTCTTTAGGTTTCACTGAAATATCAGCAGCAGTCAAATTTCCTTGTTTTTGCTCCTTTCCTATCTTATCTTAATTCAATGAGACAGAGTTTTCCCCTTTTCAAGCTTTTTCTTGAAGGAAAAGGAATGGCACAATAAATATTTCAAGATAAGTATTTCAAAAAATTGAATACTTTTCTCAAAAGCATTTGTACTGAATAGGGACTTATAAAATAATTTCAATCTTTTATAAACTTAAACAGCTGGTCAGCCTGAGAAAAAGAGATGATTTTCTGAGAAAAAGGGATGAAAAACTGTATTCTCTAGTGGAAAAGAAAAGAAAAGAAAAGAAAAGAAAAGAAAAGAAAAGAAAAGAAAAGAAAAGAAAAGAAAAGAAAAGAAAAGAAAAGAAAAGAAAAGAAACCCAAATGCAAAAACCCAGCACTAGAAATTTTTCTCACATTTCATTTTATTTCATAAAGAAGGAAAAAAATCCCAATAATATTAATCATGTAGACTGCCTTGATCACAAGAAGAAAATTCTGACAAAATAAGGTAATTTTCATTATTCTCTGGGAATAAAAGTGTAGAATTAGTAATAGGTTCAAGCTTTGAGATTCATAGTTGGATAAGCTCTGCTCTTTGTTTCACTTGCCAGTCTTTCTTGCAGAGACATCAGCTTTCTCTTAACTCCTGACCTCAGTTTCTTCTCAGCTAACAAATTCTCGCAGTGTTTTAGATATTTAGAGAAGCTGAAAAGCAAAAAAAAAGGAAAGAACTGGTGTGGAAAACTTGAAGTAGAAAGTGCCACTATCTAGACAAGTTCCCCGGCCAGCTCTGAAAGAAACTGTGTAAATAGCCATCTCAAACAATTGCAATGGAGCCTTCAAAATAAGGAAGCTCATGTAGAGAGCAACTTATTACTTTTCACATGGAGTCTTTTCGCCAATTAATTTTTGCTTAACACATAACATGAGAGAGAAGGATTCTTTACAGTCACCACCAGGCACTCTGCTTTGAAGCGGGGTTAATGTCCATAAGGTAAACAAAAGAGCAGTGAGGCCTTACCTGGGATTGCGTCCGAAGACTCAGGAATTCATCTGGTAATTTCTCAGATATATTCTGATCACAGGGTATTCTGGCCAGCAGCTTTGGGCACTGTTTCCCTTCACCTTTGCACACGAGCTCCTTCATTAGGCTGCTCCCCGAAGCTGCGCACTCGTAGAAACTGGCACTGAGCAGGGACACCGCGATCCAGGTGATGGGGGCCACCAAGGCTCTTGCTGCCGCTGGCCCCAGAGCTCTGATGTATGAGAAGTATTTTCCCTTGAGGCTACAGCCACAACACTTATCCTGAGAACAGCAGCCTGTAAGCAGGAGAAGCACCTCGGTGTTCACGATGAAGCCTAGCAGGAATAAGATGACGGCAGGTACCAAGAGGAAGACAGAGCCATAGAAGGTATTCCAGGAATTGCAAGGACACTTGAACACCACAACTGAGAAGATGTGCTCGCTGATAGCTGTCAGAAGGGACACAACACTGTAACCCAGGGCAGTCTGGTGTCTGAGACAAAAATCCACTGCAGCCTGTAGTTTCTCCATTTTCTGCCACGGGCCTTCTTTACTTGGAAGAGTATGAATCTCTGTTTCAGAAAGAGGAAAGCAGAAATAGAAAGAGAGTATCCTCAAGCTCCCACAGCTTGGAAACTAAAGAACTTCCAGTTTCAAGAGCTTTCAGTTTCTGTTGATGATGTCAGGCTAGTGGAGCATTGGAGCTGCTCACTGGAAACACCCATTTAGGGGAAATGGGAGAGCACAAAGTCACTGAATAGTCTCATTGCCATCTGGAAAACACAGTGGAAACCCACCTCAGTAAAAAGCATCAAAACAGTGAAACATCTACATTTTTAAAATATTTGCACATATATGCCTGCAGTGTAACTAGAAATGACTTAAACCTCACGAGCTATTCACTGAAGCTTTTGCATGAGACATCAAACTCGAAGTGTGAGGAAAATGTAAGAAATTAGCCTAAAATTTTGTGCCATTTTCCAAACTATCTTATTACTAGCAATACGAGTTGCTTTTTCATGGAAGAAAATTCGACTGATAATTAACCAAATTAATCAGTTAGACAACTTAAAGTGGTTAAAGTTATTAAAGATATTTATGCACAAATTAGCCAGTGTCCAGCACAGATGACAGTGACCCAGAAATATTTAGCAGGTAGTTTCAACTGAAGCTCTAGCAACAAGAATGCCATATGTCAAGAACTATTGATCCTTCATTTAAAGCTTCCAGCCTCCTCTGCTTCTCAGGGATGGTCCTGGGAACAAAGAGGGAAGAAGTAGCACTATTCATGCATTTCTGCATGCAGCAGAAAATAAAGAATGCCAATTTCCAGATAATGTTTAGAAGTAGGAAAAGAATTACAACAATATAAAATACAGCATATCAAACTGTGATGGGTGAAACCTATGTAGTCTGGCTACCTTGTTTAGCAGTTTCCTTTAAATCCTTGAGTGAGAGGGGCTATTATGACAAAAATCATTTTTCACAGAACAGTGACCCATGCACATTCATTCATGCAAGATGAATATCTTTGCTTTAACACAGGAGAAGACACGTCTGTTCAGTTTTCAAGAGGCACCACTGACTTATTTTCCTGAGAGCAGTATCTTTCCGTAGTGTAGTATGTCAGCTTTTCTGAGTGTTGCTGTTTCTTTTCATCTGACAAGTGAAGCTTCTGTTGGGGATCTTTTCCCTAAAACGTCTGAAAGCATTCCTAGAAATAACGGGTAACTGATAGGGTTTGGAATTAGTTTGGAAGAGCCTCTTAGTTTTGCTCGCCTCTGGTTCTATATCCCTTGTTTGCACAGCAGCATTGCAACAGCTAAGGTGTTTGTCAACCAGTAGGGAGATAAAAAAAAAAACAGGATTGCTGTGAGATAAGCTAGTGCAATTTCATGCTGTGGCAGAGCAGTATCTCAATAACATTTTAGCACCCTCCGCACTCATGAAACTTTCCAGAGGTTGACATGAATGAAATATGGATGAAGAACTTGACATCCAGTTTATTTCTCTTCCAGATCCTAAGATACTGCAGGGCAGATTCCAGCTGACCACACAATGCTAAAAAGTTGTCTTACTAATATCACATCATCATGATGGAAAGATTCTGCTTCAAGTTTCTCTTTCACAGCATTTTAACATGAATTAGGAACTGCACAATCATACACACACCAACACAAGCATACACATATTTATCAGACATATATGTGTGCATATGCATATATATATTATTGTATATGTTGAAATTCCCCACACTTAAGTCAAAAGTCTTCTGTGAGCAAAAAATCTTATGAAAGGTTGAGTTGGCTGAATTGCTTTCAGCCTCTGGATGCTCACCAGTTGTACACCTCTGTCTGCATGAACAGTCTCTGCTACAGCAATGCCCAAAATGCCAAGAAAAGGATCAGTTTGCATAAACTGTCCTGAACTCTGAGAGTTTGAGCTGAGAGAATGCTTTGGCAGATGAGAGAGAAAAGTTTTGAGTGTGTTTCAATATCATTCAGCCTCTTACTATAAGTACATCAAGAGATCAAGATAGCATTAAATGTCTCTCATCTTTTTGACTTAGGTAGGGTCAAAGACTTTATAGAGGAGTTATTAAATGAAAGGATGTACAGAAACTAAGGGATAATAAAGAACTAGCTTGATGTGACCTATGAGTTAATAAAAGTGCAAGAAAGATGAAGAAGAGAATGCTTGCTGGACACAGCTGAACTTTGGCCTGTTATTGAAGAAAAGAATCATCCTGTATTTTCACACATATTCAGAAAATGTAAAGGAGACAAACTTAAGGGAAAAAAAAAATCTAAATGCCATTAGCTAGAATATGAGCATGATGTGACTGTGAGTATTTCCAAAACACGCAGTCCCGAGCTGCCGTACGGGGGGAGGAAGCAGAGGAGCAGCCTGCAGACACGAGCACGAGGTGTCTCGGGCCTGTGCGCCAGGGGCAGTGCCCGCCCGCGGCTGCTCCGCACAGGCCGGCGGAGAAGCAGCTCCTTGGGCAGCTCCTAGATGGCGCCTGAGCTCCACGGCCGGCGGCCTCGGAGCGGCGAGCGCGGGGCTCTGCAGCCGCTGCCGTCCCGAGGGCGGAGCGACCCCGAAATGTGACACTGAGGCAAAGGGGCTTGCACGACCCAGGGGAAAGCTTGCTTGGTTCATACGCCGCACTGTTACGCAGGAACGTTCCTATTGTTAGGATGCTAAGGAAAAAAGACCCCAAAGCCACAAAAATGGCAAGGCTGAATCACAGCAGTGTTCAGATGAGTCTGGTAACCTCTTGCTGTGACCAAGCAGATTTCCAGGGTGAAGTATAGGGAATTTATGTCATATTGCTCTCTCAATCCTTGCCTCGGGCTCCTGTGTGTTTTCACATGAGGGAGAACATTATAACAGATATGTGGTGCCTTGGAGGTGGAATCACAGCTTTCAACGGCATGCTAACTTAATTTTGCTTTACATTTCCTTGCAATAATCTCTTACAATGGCTTTCTAATAATCCCCGAAGCCCTGAGCTGACATTTCAGAGCTATGAGTTATAACCAAAAACCAAGTAATGGCAGTAGCCCACACAAAGTGCATAATATTATACGTGAAGGTAGGATTGGGTTTCACTGTGAATGACCCACTGAATACCACCCGGAATTTCTCTGGCCATTTCCATGGCCTGGCCATTCAGCCTTGTAACACGTATCAGCAGTTCTTCAAAGCAGAGCTTTATATCAACTATCCAGAGTAGCATGATGCTATCAGCAAACATTGTTGCCTTGACTTTTACCCCCTTTTCAAATCACTTAAGAGACTTTTAGACAGTATTGTGCACATTGTGTATGTGTTTCACTTATTCCTGTCATTTCCAAACTTACAATGTTATAAGGGTCTTTGCTCTCACCTCAGAGTTGCCCAGTCTTCTCATTTTTTCTTAACTTCTGTGCAGTCCCTTATCGAATATGTTTTGGAAATTCAAGTTAAGCCAAGTCAGATCCACCTCCCTGTTAAACATTGCACATTACGGTTATATACATATATATTAATTTCTTTATGATGACACAAACGTCAGAGAAGTTGCCTGCAACTTTTTTTCTGGAGCCTTTTAAAAAATGTTGTAGCATAGGCGTCATTTTCAAGATCTGTGGTAAGAGGATAGTTTTAAGAAAGAAATTATATCATTGTGTCAGTAATTAAAACATTTATGATAACAAGTACTGAAAATTGAAAGTAGTTACCTAAATAACTGCTTGGTTCAGTATAGTTCAATACTCCTTATTGTTCTTTTGATGTTTCAGATAACTACAATCAACTGGATAGACTTTATTATATATATACACAGTGGCTATATTCATTTCATCTGGGAGATACACACTTTCAGCAATGCTAAACTTTCACTCTAAAAATGGATCTGGGGAAATAGTTTATTTTTTACTTTTTTTTTGTTATGAGAAATAATTATTTTTATTGCAATTCAAACTCTGGAAAAAATGTTAAAAAGTCTTTAAAAAAAAAGATTTTTCTGAACCTCCTACAAACGATGAAGGGGAAAATGAATAACTGCATTTATTTTCATAATACGAAAATAAATATCAACAGAGTGTTTGAAGGGAAAATCTCTTCCTCCCTCTTTCTTCAGTTTCAATAGTTTTCAGTTAAAGTTCCCCCACATAAACTGTGAAAAATACTGACTGTCCTGTCACAGAGGTGGATTTATCAGAAGCCATTTCCAGACTGAGATGAGACACTTTGAGAGCAAAATTCACCACATCTGAAAAAGTCTTTGCAGACGCCAGGAAATAAGAGAAGCTCTAGGTTTGGTTCTACCTGCGCTGCAGACAGTACCTACACTGCAGTGCCTGAGACACAGCTACATTCATTTTAAAACCCTATGCCCTGAAGAATAAAGGCGTAAAAGTAGCACATTCAAGTCGGATGGCTAGTTGAACAACATAAATATCAAGAACTCTCCTTTTGTAAACTCTCATCAGCAGTTCCTTAAAAGTAGAAAGGAAGACGACCCACAGGAAAATCCCCTCACCGATGAATCTGGAATGACCATGTAAGGGGGGCAAAAATGAGAATAATTTCCTGGATTCTGATAAATCTGAGTGCTTGGTTAGTGTTTTTCTACCCAGTGTTTCTCCTTTCCACATTGACACCAACATTTTGTGCTTCTGGTTCTCCCACAGCAGTTTGGACAGCCCTGTAGCCCTAAGTACTTTTGTCAGGGGCCACCCATTAGTCTTGTCACCATGTCACCTATCAGACTGAGGTAGGTTTATCCCAGGGACAGACCACCAAGAGCTGGGAGGAGGCAGGTGCTTGGATGCACCTTCTTCACACTGCTGTACGTGCCCGGAAGGTTTCTCCAGGCTTTGGGAGGTCCATGCACCAGTGTAGGGCAACAAGGACTATCACTGCAGAGGGATCTCACTGAGGCCACAAGGACCTGGGCTCAGTCTGGGACCCACTGATTTAACAAGGGTCCCAAAGGGGCAGGAGAAGCTAATGTGTAAGCAGGGGCATGACTACAGTTGAGGAGCCCAGCTGCTGCTCTCTCTGGGTCTAACTTTAACAGTGTTGTATTTATCTATAATAAAACAGGATTTCAGCAAACTTTCTGGGAAAATGGAAGAGAACTGTGTGTGAAAAAGGATTAATGCTCCCCTCCAAGCAAAACATGCTTGCAGTGAAGAGGCGGGAGAGGATGGACCACCCTGGCTGGAAAGAGGGGGAATGTGCCAGGAGTCAAGCAGGGGAGTGCAAAGGACCTTGGAGCCAGAGGCTGTGCAGGGCCGGAGCAGCCCTGCGTGAAGGAGCCCAGGACACCGGTGGGGCTGGGGGCGACCTGCCGCGGTGGGGCAGAGGGAGCATCCATCCACCACGCTGCTTTAGCAGCATCCACGCATCCTGCGCAGTCCTCCCAGGGCAGCTGTTTTTCGCTGTGTGAATTAACGTTTGTTTCTCACAACTGCTGTAAAGCATTAACGGGAAAGGACGTGGCAGAAGAGCTTTCTGTTAAAGAACATGGAATTCTGATTTAATGGTTGTTTTTTGCATTGATTTGCATTAAATTTCCTGTCTTCTAAAGTAGATGAAAACAATGCCCAAATAAACACGATGGACATTTTTAGAGCAAAATGGTTATTTTTGTTATTTGAAACATCTTTTCATTTTGCTTTATTAAAATACAGAGGTCAGACAAAACCAAATGGGCTTGTTCAGTATTTTATCAAGCTTCTCTATACTATTTTACCTTTTATGCTTTCATTTCCAGTTTAACGGGTTTCAAACATTTTCTGTGCAGAAAATTCTATAGTCTAACTAGTTCTGTAGTTATATTAAATGCATAGTACAGGTTTTGAATGCAGGGTGTGTAGGGGTGCTTTGCCAGTAAATATTGAATAAATCTTTTTTACTCAGATAAGTAAGTGTAATAGGTTCTCTAACTTTCGCCAGGGCTTTTGCTATTACTTCCAGTCCATGTGTCCAGAAAAAACAGAAGATCACTTGGTTTTGTTTTTTTTTTTTCTGTAAGTAGTTCTCTTTCCAGTTACTCTGACCAAGTCCCATCTTGTCCCAAACACCTGTCATTAGTCCTATCAGGCTCAAATCCTTCTTCACACACCGTACCTACTGTCCAGGTGGACTGACCTCTCCTGGAGGCCCCTCGCCTCAGTTTATGACACTGAGGAAGTTATTCTGATTTTACGCCAGCACCAATCTTCTCACATGTGTGTGAAGTGTCACACAGCTCAGCGGCACCACATAAATCATGAATAGTGTGAGTACGCAGCAGAGCTGCAGGCCAAGGAGTAGCACTGTGACGGTGCACATACAATTTACAAGCATTTGTGTGCATGATTCCAGTATTTTAGGGAATTACATTTATCAGCAGTTTTTGGTTGAAAATGGGTTTTAGTGGGTAGGAACTAGGTCCACAAAGCCAAGTGTAGCTCTGAGGGAGGCTTTGAAGCGTCAGCGCTACTAAAGACTCCCACGAGCAATCTCAGGATCTTCCACGTTCTGTCATTTACCAAATCACAGAATCACAGAGTGGTTGAGGTTGGAAGGAACCTCTAGAGATCATCTAGTCCAACCCCCCCTGCTCCAGCAAGGACACCCAGAGCACGTGGCACAGGGCGGCAGTTTTGGAAGATCTCCGGAGAAGGAGACTCCACAACCTCTCTGGGCAGCCTGTTCCAGGGCTCTGTCACCCTCACAGAGAAGTTCTTCCCCACATGGAGGTGGAACTTCCTCTGTTTAAATTTGTACCCATTACCCCTTGTCCTATCACTGGCTGCCACGGAGAAGAGTTTGGCCCCATTGACTTTACACTCCCTCCTCACGTATCTATACATGTTGATAAGATCACCTCTCAGGCTTCTCTAGGCTAGACAGGCCCAGAGCACTTAGTCTTTCCTCACACAACAAATGTTCCAGTCCTTTAATCATCTTTGTCGCTCTCTGCTGGACCCTCTCCAGCAGCTCGACGTCCCTCTTGTGCTGGGGAGGGGAGAGCTGCCGCCAATACTCCAGGTTGGGCCTCGCCAGAGCGGAGCAGGGGGGCAGGATCCCCTCCCTCGACCTGCTGGCAACGCTCCTCCTCATGCAGCCAGGATCCCTCTGGTCTTCTTGGCCACGAGGGCACATTGCTGCCTCAGGGGTAACCTGTTGTCAACCAGGACTCCCAAATCCCTCTCTGCGGAGCTGCCTTCCAGCATGTCAGCCCCTAATGTGTGCTGGTGCCTGGGGTTATTCATTGCACTTGCCTTTGTTGTACTGGTGCTCTTTCAGCAGCTTTTATTGTTTGCACTATAGGTGCATAGATTCTCATTTTGGACTCCCATAACTGAGCCCAGCCAGCCTACAGCAACCAGCAGTATGACAGGTTTATTGATCAACCTACAGTTAATATGCAATCCACGTAAACCATAAGTAAGTAAGTCTGTACATTTTTTTTTATTCATTGGCTGTAATTCATAGATTAATGAAAAATACTTGTTGCGCTTGTGAGAAAATATTTGCTATTTGTATGTAACTGGAAAGGTAGAAATTGTCAAGTTTTATAAAGAAATTAACCAGCCTTAATGGGGCAGATGACAGCATTGACTCATCTGTATTCAGGTAATTTACCCCACGTAGTCAGCTAGTCAGTTATAAAAAAAGAGAGTTCCATCTTTTGCTTTTACTATGGAAAACGAGAAGTTATAAAATGCCTTTTGCAAATGTAAGTACATTAAATAAAAAAAAATCCAATCTTATTGTATACATTTGCATTCCTTGTGGTTTTGCTTTGTTCGATTTATGTATCACATCTTGATATCTTGGTATTGCTGAATAGCTGAGATTTGATTCTGTTCCAGGTCTCTGTGAGTATGTGTGTGCATGGCCTTGCTGGCTGTCTGGTTAGATGCTATGCCTATAAGCTCAGTATTTTTCATTTAATTAAAATTTGCTTCTTTTAAATTCAGCTGACTAATTCTTCCGTTCAGCAGGTGAACTGCTACAAAAGGTGAACCCTCTCCTCCTGCCACAAGTTTCCCCTCCTGGGCTCATTGGTTGTCCAACATTTTGTTACTTCAAGAAACTATCTGTAAGAGTAAGGCAGTGCAAGAGCTGAGACTCCATCTATTCCAAAGCTTCTCACACGTTATAATATCTTAGTTATGCCTACAAATGGTTATACCAGACTTCTCTGGAAAAAAATCAGGTGAGAAAGGGATGTATGAAAAAAAATGAACCTAATCAATTCCCCTTGGCTTACAGGACAACTTTGTGTGTGTGTTTTTTTCCCATTTTTCAGGCTGCAACTGAAAAGCTAAATTTAAAAATTGTGTTACTTCTGTCTCTCTGCACAGTGCTAAACTTTGGGCCCAATCTACAAGGGAAACCATTTCCAAAATAACTTGCAGTACTATGAAGCTGATGCACAAAATAACAGCTAGCATATGTGACACTTGCACCAATATATTTGTTTAGGCTTACTGAGTGCGAGGCCTGGCAACCACTGGAATAAGAGTATTTTTCTCTGTTTGTGGAAAGGACAACAATGACTGTCCTTTGGGTGGACTTAGATATCAACAGATCTTTGAAATATGGCAACTTTTTAGACAGGTGACTGGCTTTGCTCTCCGAGGAAAAATGGCCCAGTTTTCTCAAATGACATTGGAATCTAAATCTGAATTCAAGTAATTCAACTTTTTTTGACCCCTGCTGAAAAGTAACAGTTCTTGAATGCAAGCAACAGCATAGAGCCAAAAGGGAAAAAAGGATTATACTGCTCAAAGGTATCTCCATTTCAAGCAGATTTATAGCCCCGTGGTGCAGAAGCTGCTATGTGACTTCAGAAAACTACATCCCAGAAATAAGGGAGTCCCTGGAAATTTCTAATATCCTCTAGTATAAAATGCTGACCCTGAAAGAGTGTCGTTTTAGAATGACATGCAGAATTGTGGGGCTTATGTGGATTAATTGTGAGAAAATTATAATTAGCTTAGTGCCACATAGCTACTTTTTTGGGCTGAAGAGGAAGGTTCATACTAATCTGAAATACACTATGCATTTTACCTTCTGTTTAGGTTTATGAGCTCATCACATATCTGCCATAAAGCAGAAAACAGATGTTTGATGGACTCGACTGGTCTTTAAAATCTTCCTGGAGAGGAACACCCCCACCTCTGAAACTGCAAACAGAGAATACGATCTGTCTGGTGAGGGATACCAGTCATTTTTTTCTTTAAAAGTTTAGAAGATTTCTAAACCATTTATCCATATGGGAGAAACTGCTGCAAAATATTACATACACTATTGCCATTGGAAGGAAATTGATAGGAACAGCTAGTACTTTCAAGGTAAACCCAGGAAGAAGATAACTTCACAAAGAAGCTATATTTTGTTACAACAAATGATGAGAGGCTAGATATCACCACAGATTTTTTTTCAACTCCTCTCCCACCATTTGGCCTACCTGCAGATATGCCATTAAATTAAACTTTAAACTTTACATCTCTCTGGGCAGCCTGTACATTCATCTTGTTCTTCATTCAGACACGATGACCGCCAGAGAGGTCTGTGATCGGTCTCAGATTCCTGTAACTTAATTTTGTTATTACCAAATTGAAACTTTTCTGGCTTCTGGCCTTTGGCATCAGTTCTTTCTATCAGTCTCATCAGTTCTTTCTAATCAATCTCATCCACTACCTGCAAAAAAATCCAAACTATCCAGCATATCACACATGTCCTAGCTGGTACAGCTCCATGGTCCTGGTGTCTGGCTTATATTAAAGGTTGAGCTCTAATGCATTTGACAACACTTGTGTGGGCACCCTCAATATTTCCCTGTTATAACTAGCTGGTCCTGCAGGCAGAGCTCCTGTTAGGCAGTCTTGTCATTAGCGAGAATCTAAGACATTGCAACTGGCAGAGAGTTTTTTTACAGTTTTTCTGGAAATATGATTAGAAAGGAAGGAATGATANTAACTGGCAGAGACTTTTTTTACAGTTTTTCTTTAGATAGGAAAATATGATTAGAAAGGAAGGAATGATAGGTAGGACATAAGGGAAAGGCATTCTTCATTGCCTGTATTTTATGTTAGCATTAACTTTCCAATGCTCTGGGTCTTCCCTGCTTCATTTCTGCAATATTCAAATAACACATTGTCTCTGCCATTTTATTTGAAAGGTATTTGCATTTTTAAGTATTTTGTAGCATTTCTAAATTCTGCCATACTTTGCCTAAAGGCACAGTCACTTGAATGTCCTCCCAAGGACTCAGGCCATTAGTCCCTTTCCCTATTGCTAGCAGTCTCCAGTTAAATCTACGAGGTGAAACTACGTGAGAACTGTGTTTTACCAGACTTTACAATTTACTCAGTCTATTTGAACCAGAACACCCAAAGAAATTTTCAAGAGTCTCCTGCAGGGCCTTGGGTCCTCCGAGGCGGAATGAGATAATAACATTAATGTATATAGTCCATGGCCTACTGTTAAGTTCCCCCACACAACCACTGTCAACTTCAATACCTCACCAACTCTACAAACCAAAGAACACTCTTACTTTATTCTAAAAAGGCAAAAATTAGAGCATGTTGCAAAAGACAAACACAAACACAAGTGAATGCTTTTCCAGACTATAATAAACTTTTAAGATCTCCTATAATGTTTTTAGCATCTCTATGAAACTATTTGGTCTTCCTTAGCATATGCTACAGAATTTATCTCTTAATCTTAAGATAATATTGTACTTCAGGAAAAAAAAATAAAAGAGAGACAAACATACTGAGCACTTTCTCTCTCTTCCCATGGACTGATTTCATCCTACTGTCTAACTAACTTATTCGTGCAGCCGTGTGGCAGTGTAGGAAATTATCCTCCTCAAGCTTTCGTTGTTGACATTTGCTTTTGGGCAGATGTGTTTGCCACTACCCTTCCTGATTTCTAGCTCCCTGTTTAACAATCTTTCTGAAGAAGGAGGAGAAACTGATGATTTTATACTCATGATTTTAGAATCCCTCCGTTAGCTAGTTTTCTGTGAAGATTGCCTTCAACGCAGTGGTGAGCACTGGAATGAGACCCTTAGGCTGAGTAATCTTCTTCTATCCATATTGCTTGTTTTTTTTTATCCTTTGTTGAGACCCTTCACACCAGATCTCTCGGAAAGTTGGCACTGAAGTGAGAAACAAAGCCCAAATCCCATAAGAGACTTTCCCAAAGGAGTTTCCAGCACTCTAGATCACAGTGAATGGGGGGAGTTCGCTGAGTCTGTAATATTTAGGGAAAAATTACTTACTGGTGAAAAAATGTATGTCAGTGTTCTGGGAAAAGTCATAAACACACATATCCTTTTGACATGGATTAAGATTAATAATGAGGATCAACATGCAGGCAAAATGATAAAAAGATTAAATCCATAACAATTATATTATCCACGGCATATGGTTAAATTCATCATCCATTACAGTCAGACCATTCAGATCAATTTTCTGGGGGAGGTGAAGAATCTCACTAAGACCAGTGTCTCATTAGCAGCAAGCTACTGCAAATTAGATATGAAAGAACTTAAATCTTCAGACTGCTCTTATTTCACTGAGCGTCTATGGCCGTGTTCCCAGCAACCTCTCAAAGAAGAGGCGTAACCTGCTTTCCCAAAGCCAGTGACCTGGAGATTAAAGTGAGAAACTGCTTACTTTCTAATGGCCTTTAAGCTAGTGTGCTGTTGTGAATAAAAGTAAGCAATTCTGAACTGGTTATCCACTCACCTCTTTTTGAACACCAGATGTTCCGTATTTAAACCTTTTAAGACTGTAGCATCCTTTTAAAGCAGCTGAGATCAACCAATTTGCTGCCTTGGTGAATGGATTACATAAGCCCCAGGGAAGGCAGAGAGTAAAACTCAGTGTATTTATTCACTGATCAATGGCTGGGCTCAAACACTGGGATGCTTTTCTGGCTTCAGCCCTTAACGATCTCAATCTTCATCTAATAGGACCAGCCCCTAAACGGCCAACAGGTATTGTAGCTCAGTCTACTGCTGAGCTAGGAAACTTCCATGAGAGGAAATATTTTGCTTTTCTTTCTTCTCCCAGGTTCACGGAGTAATTTTATATACTTTTAAGTATTGCAGTAATTTATTCAAGTTTAGGCTCCAAGGAAGGGTCAAAATTATCCTTTCTTATTTCACAACTCCTTTTTGTGGTTAGAGGCGTCTTGGTTAGAGGCAACTCAGATGTATTTGGCTTGCAGATCAAATGACGTAAAAACTTAAGACAAATAAATACAATCTTGGTCCCCAAAGGCCACTGGGTAAGCGAATAGTAGAAGTTTCCTATGAAGATTATATATCTTCTTGTTCGGGTTTTTTGAGACCTCCTCAGCAAAGAAAACCCTAATCTCTCTCTGACTTTTAACAGGGTATTTCCCTGAGCATGTGAAGCAAAGTACCACTGCTCCCAGTGGATTCTTCAGCCCATAAAGCAACCCGGTTGAGAACACTTTGGCATCTGTCAGAGGAGTCTGGTCTCTGCTATGTACCTTCGAGTAGGACGAATGGAAGAATTTGCCTCTTAAGTGAAGTGTGTCATGGCATCCTCTCGAGAGACTTCTGCATGAAAAGGGGAGAAATTAGTTCTCCACAGCTGACTCTATAGATTTCACAGTATAACTCAGAAGGACATGCCCTGGAGCAGTGCAGTGCTGGGGAGCCTGATTTCCCTCTCTTTCTCCCAGGGTCAATAAGAACCACAGAAACCACAGAAATCTCCGGCGGTTTGGAACCCAAGTCAAAGGAGGAAGATGCAGCCACATCATGCTGAGGCGACTGTTATGATCCTGTAGTCTTGTCTTTCAGTATAAAAAGGGTGGTAATTTTTCCACCATTAAATTTGGCAGCATTGTAGGCACCCTTACGGAGAGCAGATATACAAAAGCACATTACCGGTATCCCTCTTCATGCAATTTTCTGCCTTTTGGAGGTGTGAGTAGGAACAAATCAGTGGAAATGAAGTGCATGGTGCTGTTGCCACAGAAATATCGCTGTTGCAAAGCCTGGAGGATTAACATTGTTCGCTTGCTCCTTTAAATTAAAGTAGAAAGGACATAGCCTCATATACATGGATTCATATTTCAACATTTATTTAAATATGAATTCAATATTTTATGGTCAGTGCAAAAGTATTTAGTTTAATGGAAACCTGAAGATGAAATCTGAATCTTCTCAAATTATAAGCTTTCATGACAGCTTAAATGGTTGTAGCCACTTTGCAGCCTAGGGCAGCAGGACACAGAGGCAAGCACAAAGTCAACTTAGCCACCAAAACGATTACGTGACCACATTATTGCCAGGACAAAAGCTGATGCTGCTTTTGAGGGTTTACTGAAAGAGATAGTCTCAGCTCATTCTTGTGTTTCAGAGTATTTTTTGGTGAACTTACATATAATGTGATTTGGTCCAGTTCTCCTGTCTGCCTTTGCAGCAGTGACCTCAAACAGACAACAACTGTGTTTCTTCCTTGAAAGGGTCCTGGGGTCTTTCTTTGGAGTGCTTTGACATTATTGGTTTCTAAGGTGAATTCGTTTGAAAAGCAGCCTGGGTACAGACGACCGTACAGACATACCTGGCACTCAGGTGCATAGGCCTCCTATTGCAGAGTCCTTCTGCAGCCAAATGTGATTTACCAGTTTAACGTTACCCTGCTGAATAATAACCGGGCAGAGGGACTGCAGTTGGGCAGAAGCACGTTTGATCCCAAATACGCTTTTTGCAGGCCCGATAATTGTGTTGTGAATGCAAAGACCAGGTTCAGAAATACAGTTATTTTTCAAACACTATGTGCTTCCAGACACAAAGAGAAAACGTTTCATCAGTGGAAAATACTGTCTATGAAAACATAGACCCACAGAAAATTTGATTCAGAATATTCCTTCAGAATAATACTTGATCTTATGAGTTTTGAGAAATGAGGTAACGATGTGCTCCATTCCCTTTGCTTCATTTAGTTGCAGAATGATATATGTAACAGAAATGAATCACTCACCCATCCATTTTTTTTTCTGAAAAAACACTTAAAAATCTAAGAACCAGATTCTACCCTAAGCCATGCATACAGCTACCAATGGGCCAAGTTCCCACTGACTTTGCTCAGAATCCTTTGAACTAATTTTACACTTAATTAGACTGTGTCCCTGAAACAAAGCAAGTGTGACTGATCATTAAGTACCGTGAAGAAGTCGAACGAAGTCAACAGGGTCTCATATGAGCACAGGAACCCATCCACTCATCCCATACTCATGTGGAGGCATTGCCAGCTACGCTTTAGTATTGTGATTCCATTTTAACAGAAAGTGGAAGATAAATGCACTTCCTCCCATCACAAAATGACTTTTAAGAAGTTGCTGAGCACATCCTGTCTAGGTGGATCTAGTGTAGAGTGCCTCTGCTGTGGACTTAAGATTTCACTGTGGTTACTTCACTCTTGTGTTTTGGCCAAATAGCACAGACACCTCTCCTATGTCAGCAAGCTGTTAAAGGAGGCAAACTTCAGCACTCGTACCAGCCCCTGTGACTGTCTGGGTTGATTCCTTTCACTGTCTCCTCCAAGCAAAGTGCATTCAGCATTCAGGCATCTCTCTCTTTTTTTTTTTTTTATTTTTTTTTTAGTGTATGTCATCATCTTGAGGGCTTGAATCATTTCTTCTTAAGTTCTACCCAACAGCTGGTTACTGTACACACATGTAAACCAAGCATGTGTGGAAAAAATCTTGGATTCCCCCTTCATGCAGGAATGGATCTGGTCTCCCATTCAGAATGAAGAAGTAGCATTTTTCATCTCCTTTTACTCCACCATCGCATCCACATTCCTCATTTGCAAGATGGTCTGCTTTAAAAACTGCTTTACAACCTGCCCTTTCTGCCCCATAAAGGGGCTCTGAGAACAGGCAGCATCTAGAATTTAGATGGCCCATTACACAGCAGGCCAAGAAATGCAGCTCCAAAGCTTTCTCGGGGGTGGTATTCTAGAGATGGCTGTTTAAGAAAGCGATGGCAGACTGATACATGTGGGTAAATGTGCGTGAGCATGAAGCAAAGCAAAAAGCTCTGGCTGAATAAAGGCTCAGAGCCACCAGTTTTCTTTGTTTGCTTGAAAGTTTTATGCCCCCAAAGAGGATGCAGAAATGAAAGACAGAAGATGGTGCACTATTTTTAGGTGTCTTTCTGTCTGAATTTGAAAGATGCATGCCCAGTTTATTTGCTTATAAGACATCACAAGTCCCTGCATTTTCCTTACAAAAGGTATTGGCACTTGCTGCCAGGCGAGGGATGCACCAGTCGGCACAACTAAGCTCCATCAACAACACCTGTGTCTTGATTTTTCAGTGTTTCACTGAAACAGCCATTCATAGTATCACCTAGTAATAAAACAGCTAACACCACCTTTGAAATTGAACATAATCCAACAGCCATTTTTGCATATATTCATGTCATCACTGTGCAGAAACAGGTATCAGGCAGGAAAAATGAAACTCTCCAGTGATAGATAGCCTATCAAAGTTTAACAATAACACACAGATAACAATAGATATCTAAATGGCTGTAACAGATGAAACAGAGATTTATGGTTTGAAGAGAGTGCTATTAAACACTATGTCTATAATTATTAGGAATTTTTTTTAATCATAGAAAAACTTTTCAGCAGAGACAGTATTTATAATGTTTTTATTTAGCAAATGTAATGAAAGAATTTTCTTTTTCTGTAAAGAAAAACAGATACGCACCATTTCCATAGAGCTTCCATTTTCTCAAATAGCTATAATTTTTTAAAAAATGATTTGATGAATTGAGGGGGAATATATGTGGAAATGTCAAACCCATTTCTTTCATAAACCACATGATTCCATTTACCACTAATTCCCAAATAATTGACCCATGGGCCAGTAACAGCTTGTAGAACACTTGCTTGTGCTTTATAGAGAACAAACTGTACTCACAGTTTTAACTGTCCTCTGTTTCCAGCAATGTGAACAGAAAAAAAATTAAATATTTTCTTAATACCTCTTTTTCCATATTGCAATTGCTAAGGTTACCACAGGATTGTTTTGTTTTTTGTTTGCATTTTTGCAATTGCATGGAAGGGCAGTGATGTAGGACATTTCCCTAGTAAGATGTCCTCCAAAGTATAGAAAATCTGTAAAATCAAGAACAGACCCTACAGCATTCATTATTCTACAGCCTGCACTTGGCTGAAAGATAAAATTTCTTTTTTCCTTTTTTTTGTTTTTGTTTTCTTTTTTTTTTTCCTGAGAATTGTATTCCCTTATACTTCAAGTTAGCCCTTTTGCCTCCTGTGAGATTGTATAGAAGTGATGACATGACATAAGGATCTGAAATACTTGTGCAGGAGTGTCTCATACTGAAGTACTCTTTGGTTTGGCAGAGAGAAATGAAATGTACTGCTAAGGTCTGCCTTGCATACTTGTGTTTGAATGTCCTTGTCTTAAAAGAACATCCATAGCAGCCTGAAATGAAAACTCACTGACATGAACCTAATTCTGTATAAAATAACATAGCCCTTTGAAACAAATCTCTTAAAAGAGGGCTAATCTCATAAAAAAAATAATTACAACTTTACATTACTAAACTCTGAGGAACAAAGCACAACATTCCCTCGGATGTCAGGCCCGACTCAAAATACAAGGAGGAGTACTTACTAAGCACTTAATTTTCTGAGAAATTTATTGCTTTTCTTATTCCTCCATCCCTTCTAGTCTGAAATCAATCTTATCCCAGTTGTTTATTGGAATGTTTCAGAAAAAGAACATTAACTTTGGCCCTATTAGGGTTATTGCTTTTGCATAGATATATATGACCATAAACTGGTCGACTAGTAGAGGTCTTCTGCTAACATTGTGACTGGGAACAGGAAGAATACAGCCACAATAATATACAGCTGTCTACCAAAAGTATTGCATACAGACATCTTTGGCCATGCAGTCTCTTGGCCTTCTGAAAATAGGTGAGCTGCATTGCCAACATGACGAAAAAAATAGCAATGTTGAGAATTAGAAAGAGGCGAGTGTAAGAAGCTGATATTGACGGGGCACTGCTTCGAGCAGTCGTCACCATCTGTGCCAGCCCTGATCGGCCTTTGATTGACACGCCAGTTTTGTGCTTCACATAAGTGATATCTGCAAAATCCAAGAGATCTTTCATTTCCTCATCTTCATCTACAGGCAACTCTTTTTGGGCTTGAGTCTGTGCCTTTTGCCGCACTTTTCTTTCGTTTACCTCGATTTGTGCAAAAATGTCAGGAACAGCATCGACAAATTTGTAGCCTTTGGCCACCTTTCTATTTTTCTTTGCTCTGCCACGCTGCTGCTGCTGCTGCCTCTGTGAGATTGCAAATATTCTGTCAATGGCCTCCTCTGTCTGCCTCTTATCTGAAAATCTCAGCAGGCGCTCAGCAGTCTTCCTAAAGCTGGCCGTGTTTCGTACACGTGACAAAATCTGCTTCTCGAGCTGCTGGAAAACAGGCTTAAAATGCTGCAGGTTCCTCTCCACAATCCCTACGTAATCTTTCACTTCTGGCACTGCGGGGGTCCTAATGGCAGAGGCTCGATCGAAGACAATTTTCTGGCGGTCTGCAATAACCTGGGCCAAGGCAGCACGTGGTCCATCCTCCACAGTCCACAGGTAAACTGCATAGGCATGCTCGCTGGTGGTGACAAAAATGTCCAGTTGGCGAGAGTCCCCATGGACTGTGAAGCTCTGCACATCCACGGAAGGCCCGATGAAAAGGTAAATGGCTCTCGTGAACGGGTGCCTCAGGAGGGTGGTCACATTCACATAGTTCGTTCCGTTGTAGGGGTAGCCTCGGGGATACATCCTCGAGGCAATGACAGCTTTCTCGCTGTGACCAGTGTCATCCATCCAGTACATCTTATATATCCCATCACGGTGCCTAATGAAAGCTCCGTGGACCTCATCTACCACTGTCTCTTCAAAAGGCACATCCACATTGTGGAAGAAACTTGTCGCTGCCTCCAAGGGGCTATCGTCATCCAGATGGATTTGGTCTACCAGCAGTAGAAGCTGGGGGTGGAGAAGCACAAGGTTTCTTTGCAGTTTTCTGAGCTTGAGCTTTGGATTGTAAGCACCCACTCCTTCGCCCCTGATAAAAACCACCCCGCTTCTCTCCATTGCGGCAACCACTCGTCCCTGGCAGTCACCAGCCAAGTCATGCTTGTATTTCAGCCACTTAGAGGAACAGTCCTCTGTGATCTGCCCTTCCCATGGGGAGAAGCAGCTCTTGGACACAGCAGGGGAAAACATCAGCACATTGTTAAAAAAAGTATATTTGGGCCCATATAGAGCTTCTGTTATGAAAGGTACACCATTAGGAGCAAAAGTAAAGGAGTTCTGGTCTGGGTGTTCATGGCCAGCATTAAAGTTCCTCCATCCCTTGATCCACTCTTTATACTTGTTCTTATGAACAATATCATATATTGCACGTCCTCCCAGCTTTCCCGACTTGAAGGAAAGGAAAGGCCTGTTGACTTCAGCTGGCAACGCACTCCCGTAGGTCACCACTCCCCAGTCCTCAAAATAATGCAGCTTGGGAACCCCGTAGTCCGGCGGAGGAACGGAGTGCAAACTTGCATCATACCTGCCAAGCAGAAAAGGAAGAGGGCTTGGAAATCAAGCGGTCAGTTCCACTATCAGCATCCACACAAAACTCAAAATATGATTCAATGCATTAAGGAGCCACTTAATAATATAAAGCCAACGCATACGTTTGCTGAGTGAACTAATCACTGTCATTAGGATATTTAGCATGCTAATCCTCAAAAATGTTTACATAAGTCAAATTAATACATGATTTTTACAGAATAATAGCCGAATGCCTCTGCTTCACACTTAAAGTGTTCAATCCCTCTGCAGTCCAAAACTAAAAGTATCATTAATTTCTATGAAATAAGCCATGCACATTTCATAAAGCTGCTGACTGTAATACAAATCTTTTGAAAAGATGTTGCATGTTAGCACCAGGCTGTAGATGAGATTTTTCATCCAAATATGAACATTTCGACCTGTTTACTGACTACTTAACCGAGAGAAGTAAGTAACATATCTGCATCTTTCCCCAAAACTAATGATTATAGGAAGTCTCTAGTCTCCAAATAGAATTAGAAATTAGCTAGAAGTTCATGAAAAGATATTTTAAAGGATAAATCTTTATAATTGATAGCACATAGTATATGTTAGTTTCCTTCTCCTACTAGACTGAAGAAAAATTTGTATGCTTTTTCCTTTCTTATATAAATTGCAAGGTGTAAAACATTTGGTTTAAAGTCTTAATTACTGAAAAGGTTAAGACGCTTACCACTTTTGTTTCTTGTGATTTACAAGTGTTAAAACAAAAAGAAATTATTAAAAAAAAAGGAAAAAAAAAGCAAATCCTCTGGCATCATTTTTAAACAGCCAAAATAAACAAAACTATCAATAAGACAAATATTTCTGCCACATTGTTCCTTATCAGAATTACTTTCTACAACTAACTAGGAGCCTCAGCCAGGCCCTAGGCAAGGAAACTCGTGTGCTGCATACACTTTTAGGTAATTCTGACCAGTGTTGGAAGCCTGATAGCAGCCCTTGACGGAGAACTCCCTAGAAGTGGACTCCAATACACGTCCCTGTGGTGCAGGGGAAAAGTAGCTGTCCAAAGCTTTTGTTTTGTTTTGTTTTGTGTCAAATCTTAAAAATATTATTTCTCTTCCCCTTTGACATCTAGAAAAAAGTTCTAAGCATGTATTTCCAAGATTCCCATGGAGACACTAAGAGAAGAAAATGAAGGAATGTAGAAGACCATTCTGTAATTTGTAGATAACAAGCTGAAGGGTGCTTGGAGCCCAGTAAATATACATTTTTAATGTGCATATCATGAATATAAATGACATACACTCAATAATATTTTTCTAAAAAGAGAAAGAAATAGAACCACATTAACTCCTTGGAAATGTATCTGCTCTCTCTACTGACTAAAGGGATTTGTATGTTTATTTAAAGCCTCTGATCTTTTCATTTCTCGCCTTTAGTTAACTGACTAATATGAGTTAGGAGAGGTGTGAGCTGCATCGAAAAACAGGATTAAGTCATTTGACACTATCTTTGTTCTAAACAAAATTGTAAATTAAAAAATACCATCCTTAGCAACACACCAGTATGTCTATATAAAGTCAAGAAGGTCTTATATCACCTGAGTTTCAAGACCCTCTGGGTTGCAAATGACCCATACAATCCTGCTTCTGCAGTTCAATACGTATCTAAAAGCAACAGCTTATCACTAATAGCAAGCAGCGGTCACGTTTCTCTGAAGCCTACTCATTCCCTTTCGTACCATAGAAATTCCGTGTGGAGAGTGCACCACCTCTGCCCCTTGGATGGGGTCCCTGGACCTTCCACCACGCGGTTCCTTCTGATCTGCTCTGCCAGCCAGTTCCCGCTGCCGTTGCGCATGACGAACTTGTCAAGAAACACCAGCTGGCTCTCCGGCCCGTAGAACCAGTTGTAGTTGGAATCTGCGATGGCCACTGTTCTCTGAAATCCTTGGGCAAAAGTCAAAAGGCATGTAAGGATGCACACAGATATGTTTGTAGAGCACGAGGATGAAGCAGTGCAAACAGACACAAACAGACATGGCCTTTTGAGATGTATAAAGGCCTCCTCTTAAATGAGCCGTAAAGAGCTTACACAGGAGCTATTTCCCTCTGCTGCTGCTAACTTGAATACTCGCCTTTCTTTTTCAGCTGTGGGCTAAGAGGCTACAAAAATGTAAAAGAGAAATGTCCTATCCACTGTCTTTTCCTCACTCAGTTCTCACTTTTCCTTCACCAATTCAAACTCTTAAAGGTACGGCACAGAGGTTTCCTCAGGAAAAAAAAATCTGCTTCAGTCCTGAAACAGTTAAAAAACATTCATATTTTGCATGTCTGCTCTTTCCCCAGGAGATGCCTGAAGTATCACATGGATTCAGTGCAATTCCTTACACGTCTGTATTGGCACGTCAATGCTGTGCTCATCACCCCTTGGATATGCGACTAAATCTTATTTTTTACAAATCAGCTCTCGAAAACTGCCAGAAATACTCTGGTTATGCTGAACTGCAGTTTTTAATATCCAGTAAAGTTATCATTTTATCTTTGTAACCAGCAGTTTAGAAAAAAAAAGTTCCTAATGAATTGATCTTAAAATAATCAGTACAAAACCATAATCCAAAACTTGGAAGCTAAATCCTGAAGATAAATCTTTTCTGAAAGACAGAAAAGGTTGTCTATATTTATTAGCTTGTAATTATTTTCATATTTGTATTTAATGTATTCATATTTCAGCAATAACTAGAATTTCAAATCAGAGATGCTAAAATACATTTAGAGACACTGGAGAGATCCAGTATGAGTACAGAAATAGTAAAAAAGTCTGCAAAATAACCCCATTAGCAGTTTGGTATTTTTGATATTTTGGTATGTTTGGTATTTTGATCTGATATTTTTGTTTGACTCTCATATCAACAGAAAAGACTAGCTCCTGGATCCTTGGCTTGTACTGACAAATCTGTCAACCAAATCAATCACATCTATATTAAAATATTTTTAATAAAATTATTATAACTAGAAATTTCAATGTTTTGTGGAGAATGATGGATCATGTAAAACTTTACTATACTTTGTGGATACTTTTACTGGCTTCATCATTTGCTTTTCCTTTCACCAAAAATTTTTTCCGTAACTATTTTTGTGAAAAGAAAAAGATAATTAAGAACCTCAAATAAGATTATTTTTCAACAGAAAACCTCAGAAATATATCTTTTTCAAACTTTGAAAAAAGGAAATCAAATTTTGAGGCATTGATTTTTCTCCCAAAGAATGTTTCCATCTTTTCCAAACCCGCCTGGATGTGACCCTGTGCCATGTGCTGTAGGTGTCCCTGCTGGAGCAGAGGGGTTGGACTAGATGATCTCTAGAGGTCCCTTCCAACCTCAGCCATTCTGTGATTCTGTGTCATTCTGTGATCTTTTGACTGGCTCTAAAAGCCAGAGCTTAAGTATCACTGATGTTTACTAAAAGGTGATAAACATGGATAACACTGTTTTGAAGGATGATGATAGTACAGCAAAATACAAGTGAAAGATGATTGAAAAATGACCTACTCCAAGTATGAAATTTAATGCTGCTTTAGGAATTATATCTTTATTGATCCAAATGACTTACCTGGCAAAGTTGTCCTATACATGAATGCAAAGTGCTGTTTGAGCCAAGGGTGGCTGAAGTGATTGATATCAAAGTGCCTTTGGACAAAAAACATGTACTGAAACAGAGATCTGGTTGTGTAGCTGCCGTAAGCCACCCCTTCATAGAGGGAGCCATCTGTGACCTCCTGGAGTAGGACTACTGACTTCTCCATGATTGCCAGCACTTGCTTGGTCCACAAATAGGCTTCCTGAAGGTAGCCTGAAAGAAAATGATAATGACAATTCGCCATCTTATACCCCCATAGAATATGAATTACATTATCTGTACTCCTACACTGGGTCCTTTACAGCCAGGAATCCACAAGGGTGGCTGTCTGGGCTCTAAACTACAGCTATTGCTCCAATGACTCTGCAGCTCTAAAGTTGTATATTTAAACACAGTAAAGCAAGGTTAACTGAGCAAAGACTGAAATTATGCCTTCCCTTTCAAAAGGAAACTTTCCATAATATATCCAGACCATGAAGAAAGATACACACCAAAAATTTTTATTGCCTTACAAGCTAAAGCAGTACGATTTATTGCAAACTTGTTACGTCTACAATCCCCACTAGAGGGCTCCAATAATGCAACTATTCTAATCAGTTGCTTTTTATCAGCATGTTGTAAAGAGGCCCTCAGTATAAAAATACAGAAAAATGTTCGCATTTCAACTCAAGGTGACTGATATGTCTTGTTCAAAGTGTTGTACAATCAAAAGGGTTATCTTCAACTGAAATTATTTTGGAAAAGATGTGCACAGTTACTTTCCTCTTTAGATTCGCGAGTAGGAATGATTAGCTTAGTTACTCTTCCAACTAGATTAACTTTAAGCACACTACAGAAAAGACATTCAGAGATCTCATTACCTTGGTAAGGTCTGTCTGCACAACTCAAGAACTGGGACGGCATCCCAGGGTATGTTTGTTTTTACCAAATAACAAGCAGAAGAACCAGAACATCAACAGTGCATTTACGTGCAATAGTAGAAGGATGTCTATATTGAAGGAAGCACACAGATCCACACTAGCTAATGCTAGGCCATGTACCTTTTCTTAATTTCTCTTCTTGCCTCTCACTGGCAAGAGAGGTAGGACTAAGCAGAGAACAACTAGCTCACACTTTTTTATGGCTACCTAGTGTCTACCCAAGTCGAAATTTATGGGCACAGATGTCACTGGCCTGATTTGCACCATATCCAGGAACTCAGCTTAGCTTATATCACATCCCACCGTTTGGTGAAATAGTGCCTGCTGAAGAAGTGCATATGCCAGACTCAGAGAACATTCAGACCTGCTACTATGAGTGTTTTGTTCTTTTGCCCAGTTACTGCATTTATACTCAGTAGAGCAATGAGCAAATCCAACTTCCCACTAGTCAAGCCTGCCAAATTGTGCTCAGTTAAAGGAGAGAAAAAAATTGCAAAGTCCAACTCAAACAGACAACTCTACTGGCTGAAGAGAGTGCCATGATCGGGAAGGCTTGAGCAATGGGAGCAGGTAGTGCTACTGCTATCTACAGCTAACTTAACACTTCCACACCACACTGACAGAGCTGGTTTCTTCTGAACACAAGTCCAAATACTCCATTGCTTTTTTCCCTTGTGAATTAAAAACCACAACAGGTACCTTTGACCATCATCTTCCTACTGTTTCTTTTTTTTTTTTTTTTAAATAAAGTTGCTCTAAAATGAAAACAATTGGATTTTCAGTTGGAAACATACCAGCTGGAAGTTTCATATAAAATACCAGTATTAATTAAAAATTGCTCAAGTGTTAATGAATTTGCATTTTTTTCAGGAAAAAATTGAGGAAAGAAAAATTACTTTATTTTATCTGTATCTATTCTATATTTTATGTGTATTTTAGCTATACCTTTTGACTGTCCACAAACTTTTCCTTTACTCAGTAGACTATGTTTTTCTAGGCAGCACAGGAGCAAACCCAATTCAGCTGTGCTTGCTGCACGCAAAGCAGCACACCTTTACAGATGACTGCATCGGATGCTGATGCAGCACAGGATCATGCAGAAAACACAGAAAAAATCATTTTTATCGGCTGCTGAGCTTTATTGCATAAATGTCTGATTCAGTCATTCCTAAAGTCACACTTCAGANTTTGACTGTGCACAAACTTTTACTCTGCTCAGACTATGTTTTTCTAGGCAGCAAACCCAATGCAGCTGTGCTTGCTGCACGCAAAGCAGCACACCTTTACAGATGACTGCATCGGATGCTGATGCAGCACAGGATCATGCAGAAAACACAGAAAAAATCATTTTTATCGGCTGCTGAGCTTTATTGCATAAATGTCTGATTCAGTCATTCCTAAAGTCACACTTCAGAAAAACCTGACTATGGATTAGCACCTACCTTGGTTCATCAGAATCAGGCTCCCAGCCAGCAGGGCCACGCAGTTGGTTGGCTGGTGGTTGTGGAGGTACTGGAAACCCCATCCGCGTCTGTACGNTTACAGATGGCTGCATCAGATGCTGATGCAGCACAGGATCATAGCCTAATGCAGAAAACACAGAAAAAATCATCTGTATCGGCTGCTGAGCTTTATTGCATAAATGTCTGATTCAGTCATTCCTAAAGTCACACTTCAGAAAAACCTGACTATGGATTAGCACCTACCTTGGTTCATCAGAATCAGGCTCCCAGCCAGCAGGGCCACGCAGTTGGTTGGCTGGTGGTTGTGGAGGTACTGGAAACCCCATCCGCGTCTGTACGATGTTTCATACATGTACCCGGAGGCGTTGGCAATCACCTCAAGAAATCTCTCCTGTTGAGTCTTGCTGAGATAGCTGTACAAGAAGTCATAAGCAGTGGCAAAGCCAACTAAGGAGTGAGCAAGAGGAACCTCATCCCATGGGGCGTCCTTCACTAGCCTGTCAATAAAGAAAGGTATCAGTTAATGGAGTTCCACTTTTCTTTCTTACCATCTCTCTCTCTTACCATCCTGTGAGGAAGTTTTGTGTATAACTTAATGTCTCTGACATTAGACAACTCATCCTGAATTTTAACATAGGAATGAGCTACTTAAGTGTGGGAGACAATTTTATTCTTTCCCAAGCATGGAAACTTTTACCTTTCAGTTTCATTAGACTAAGTCTTTAAATACTAAAACAGCGTTTGTGTTATTCTAGGTTTCACTGGGAGAAATAAATATGGAAAAAAGGAATCTAGGAATCTATTTATCTAAAGCAAGATTAACATCATTTTTGTGAGAAAGTAATAATTCATAATTTATGTGCCTCCAAAAAAAGAAACTTTTTTTTCCAGAGGAGCTTAATTTGATAAAAACATCCTGAGTGGTGACTCTAGTAAATTTTCCTTAAAGAAAGTTTAAAAAAATAGTTTCCAATGATATTTCTTAATTTCACAAATACATTCAAGAGTAGAATTGGAACTGATAAAATTTATTTTCATAAGTACAGTTCAAATTTACATACTTAATAGAATTTAAAACAGTATTACCATAAAAAGAGATAAAAGACTGCTACTCAAAATTATTTTCTAAGAACTACCTACTTGTATCAGAAGATTAGGATGTGCTTAGCGAAATAGTGCATTTATAATAAGAAAATTCCTATTGAGTGGGGCACGTAGCACAGAACAAATATTTCTCTAAACTAAGAAAATATTGAGTGTCAAAGCTTTTAATTTTGCACCACTGAGAGTACACTCAGACCATAGTTCTATAAAATAGAAAATGTGAAGGAATATATACTGAAAAAAAAAATCTCAATTTCATCGAATAAATNTCTAAACTAAGAAAATATTGAGTGTCAAAGCTTTTAATTTTGCACCACTGAGAGCACACTCAGACCATAGTTCTTTAAAGTAGAAAATGTGAAGGAACATATACTGAAAAAAATCTCAATTTCATCGAATAAATAAAAGTGTTTTCATGCTTAGTCTCTTCATTCATTCAATGACTGACTCTTCAGTCACTTTGCCACACATTTTCATTATAGAAATTAAGTTTTTGGGATGAGATAGTGAGAAAACTGTGTAGTGCCCCTGAAGTTATGCAACTTTCAACCTCTACTACTCTGTGAGTCTATAAATATGATTTCATCTTAGGTTTGTTTAAGTAGCAGAGTAAACAAACAGATTAGGAAAAAAATATCAAGAAAGCAAGAGTTAAAAGAAATCCTCATGTGCAGTGCGGTCATCTACTTGGATTGAAAAGTTGTCAATGAATTTCTTAGAAACTATGAATCAGCTTAGTGCACTGCAACTACGGTAAAATATAAGATACATGAATAAGAAAAATGGCATTTAGTTTTTATGTCAGCATGTCTAACAGTGCAAGAACTCAAATGAACTTGTCATGTCACATTGGTATGTAGTGAAAGCTGCTGTAGCCTTTCTGGTTAGCTGCATTGCCAGTAGTTGGAAGCACTTACCTTCTCTCAATTTAAGTTCAGCCTTTTGCTAAATGAAATAATTATGTACTTATTTCCATTCATTCTCATCAATTTTAAGCTAAATACATGAGTGAATATAGCATTTACTTGCATAGCAAGATGTGACCTTTTGTTGAACCAGAGGTTTTACTGGCTAGATTATTTCCCTTGTACCATTTTGTTTATTTATTGATCAATGACAGACATTAATGGGAAAGGGAATGATTAAAAATAAAGACTAAAGTGGAATAAACAAATAATTGCCAAAGTTTTGGGAAAAAGGGTCCTAGAAATTTATTCTTGATCCCCAAATCCACATTACATTTTCTGGGGCCTCTGTTATAAACAATTTTCTGTTATTTTTTTTCCATCCAACCCTTAAGTTTACCAGTTAAGGCTTCCGGATGAGTACAGCAAAACCTCTTATTCATATTTTGGGTTAAGTGTTGTGGGAAAAAAAATACAGGCCTGTAAGCCAAACACTGACATACTTTACGTAGAAGTTCATTATTTCCATTTGACAATGGCAAAAAATTTCCATATAAATGTGAAGAAAACCTAAGTAAATTAGGCAAGAAACTCTTCCTATTCTCTAGGCATCGCCATACCACAAATATTGAAAACTGATTTAACTGGATATTTGTCAATCTCAAGTCAGTCTCTGGAGCTCTTTTTGCTTTTTCTGCTTTGATTAACATTGAAGAAGCTCTTAACATGTTATTAGTCATAAACATACATAAAAATAAAATTATAACCTGCTGTGCTGTATGGAAATCCCTGGCATTTTCATGACTGCCAGTAACCCCTTGAAACATGAACATACCTTTGAACTACTATATCATAAACTCTAATTTTATTTTACTTTCCACTAAATTTTTGCACATTCAAAACTCAAATTCAGTTCAAATGGGTACCAGGAATCTCACTTTAAAGGACTGTGCCACTTCGTCTGGCACAGCTAAAATGTACTTGAGGCTACCTTATACATTTTACAAAAAGAGAACAATGACTGAATTTGTGTTAATTTAAAATACTTATTCAAAGTTAAGTAACCTTATAACAACATTACAAGTTGCTAACTGGAATTGATGTTTTTTATCTTGCTTCAGCTGAAATGGGATATGACATTGGATTGATTTCATTGTTAAGATGTTAAAATGTTGAGCTAACTTCACATTTGTTTTTGTATGAAATTCTACATAAAACCCAACAGTGGAAGATATTATATAAATCTCTGTGTCTATCATTTCTAATAGAATGGAAAACATTTCCCTAATCCGAAAGCAATAAACTGACTAATTATGACTTCACTTAAATTTACTTTTCCAGCAGAAAATACATTCGGTGTGAAAGAGCTTAGGCTTCATAAGCCTACACATTGTCAGAGTTACCTGCCCCAGGTTACACAATGTAATTTGGTAATTACTTCCCTCAAATTACAATTACACTAAGTCTTACATGCAGTTTCACAGCAGAAATACAAATACAAAAAAAAAAAAAGATTTAATGCACCACAGTTTTGTGAGCATAAAGAAAATCCAACCAACAGCTGCACCTAAAATGAAATTCCCTCAAAAGTAACAACTCTTCAATGGATATAAATCACTCTGCCTCCATTACTACAATTTCAAAGGATCTAAGCAATGTCCAGTGAATGGTGTGTAAAATGAGCCAGAAGAAGAATGGTCAAGTGGCAAAAGCGTTAAATACTTGTTTTCCCATCAAAATTATGCACTCATTTTTCAAATGGATGGCCAGGGTCTGCTTCGGTAAAGAGTCTGGCTGGGAAACCATGAGAATGGGCGGCACCATAGACTGCCCTGCACTGGAGCTGGGGAGAAACAGTTTTCAGGGCTACCCATTTACTATGCTGCATTGAAATATTAAAAAAGTCAGTGTGTATTTATACAAAGATGAGTAAAAATATGCCAAATATTTGCAATGGATAACAGCAATTTTCTAATGTTTTCAAAAGTAAAACTGAACATTAGACACCACGTACCTCAACTTAGCAATTAACTACGTTTGAAGAGTGCAAGTAATGAGTTTTATCTCAATGTTGCATAACCTCTTTTCTCTTCTGAATGTATCACGTTACAGAAAAGGATCCAAGACATTAGAGAAAAGAATTCAAAATAAATAAAAATATCTATAAGAAGTTTGGTGTAGATCAACTATTTAGTCAAAAGCTCAAACAATTTTAGCAAAGGTAGCTATTTCGAAAGTACTAAAAGATATTTTAAAAACCAAAAAAAAATACATGCATAATCATGATCAAAAAAAACCCACAAAAAACAAGCAAACAAAAAAAGTACCCCAACCTTGCACTTCACTTACACTTCATATACCTATAGCTATATTTAGAAAAGGAGCTTATTTGGAAACCTGAGATGTTTTTTAGGAGAGATAGAAGCAATGAGTGGCTGTACTGCCTGATAAGTGAACTCCAGAAAAATCCAAAACTACCTGCATCATTTTGCATCAAGAACCGATGTCTGGAAAAGTGCTGAGAACAAATACATGCCTGAGAGGTTCTTTAATTCATCTTTGCTACATAAAACATTTTTTGTTACTTTATTTTAGTAAGTGAGAGTTTGCTATAGATCCTCCATGAATAAATTGTGAAGAAATAAACTTTTGTGAATAATATGTTTTTTTAAATGTTGGGAGAATTTTAGCATGGTGAAAAATTGTGTCTGTTTTGGATTTACCACTTTCTGAATGATGAATCATGATGAACATGTTGGGAATCAGTTCAGTGTGATGTAACAAATGTACTGCCTCATCCAAAATTCTGTGCACATACCACTTTAACTTTTAAACACTTTAGTAGGATTTTTGTCATCATCTATAGAGATGCATGTATGGTTTTGTAATTTTTAAAATATCTTTTAGCACTTTTGAAATAGCTGCCTTTGCCAAACACTTTAATAGGATTGCATGCTTTAAGTAAGTATATAACTGTAAATAACCAAATAAGTGTACATGCACTATACATAGGAAGAAAGATAGAAAGATCAATAGCCCTTCTCCTTGAAACAGCAATATATGTTATATAAACACACACAGACACACACACACATATATACGTATATATATGTCGTAAATTCACCTCAACATCTTTCTTGAGAACAACACTAATCTTTCAGTAGAAAGTTTTCAATAGTTTTCCCTTATTTTTGTGTAAGAGTGGCTTTCTTAAAGGAGTAATAGCAAGAGGAGGAGAAATAATCATAATCTGCCCAGTTCAAGGCAGGATTTAAATCATACTCTCCCTTCAGTGAATTCCTTGCTCATAGTTTATGGGATATTTAAAATTGTCTTTTCTTCACTTTGCATTCAATTTTATATACACATTGAAGTAAACAGGAAGCTAACAGTCTAACCTGACAAACAGAATACCCCCTTGGGCAGCCTGATTTCCAGAGTCTATGTCAATAAGACACATGTTGTCACTGACTGTAAAATGAAACATGAAGCATATCCTGACATATGTATTACCTGTGCAATCTACATCCCGAAGTTTAACACTCTAAGATTTCCTATGACAAATAACTAACACAGAATAAACTGGGGGCTGGGGGCCAATTAAGCTAACGTTGAGATGCAGCATGCCAACGCTCAGTCCTGAAACTCTCATTCCAAAAGAAATGAATGAAGGCTCTATTCTGAAGGCTTACAGGTGAAATTTTGTTAAAGAACATACTTCTAGTGCATTTAGATACTCTCCAGCTTCCATATGGAAGCTAACTAACAGCTCGGTTGAGGCGAATGCATGCAAAATGCCAAATGTGGGTACAAACATGGCATGTCGTTGGACATCTCCTGATTCTGAACTAACTGCAGAATTGCACGGACTTACCGCTGGCTGACCACAGCAGTGTCCCAGCACTCCAGAAATACTATTGTTGTGGCAAAGTCACAGCACAGGCAGCATAAATACTGCCCTGTGTGCAGGAGGAATGCATATCCCAAAGGGAACTATGCACACTGGTGAGAATAAGATCACCAACATGTATTTTTTTGATCTAGAGTTGATTTCTAGCATTTTTCTTACAAAGCCTCCAAAACAAAGTATTTTCACGTGCTCGTATGAGGCTGATGGAACAGTATCTTCCATTTTTTGTTTCGAAGAGAAAACATAAAAATCCTTGAAAAATTCTGCTTGATCCAAAACAATCACTCAGCTTTCACCTTGCCAGCAATTTTCTGGTTGACTGCCAAAAGAAAAGCCCCATTGTCTGCATAACCTAAGCAGTCGGTCATTTGCAACAACTGCTGCAAAAATTTTAAAAATTAAAAATGTCCTTGAAAAAAAAGATGATTTATATTTCCGGGTGTCTGAGGTGAAACATAACAAACCTGCTCCTGTCCATTTACTGGTTGTGTCTCAGCCACAGTCACTAGACATGCTCTTGATGTTCATTTCAACTCAGTTTGCAGGAAGATGGGGAAAGTCGTGTTTTAAATGTAAAGGGCTAAATTCATATTGGAAAGAAAGATGTATTTTTTGGAAAGCTTAAGACCCTATTATAAAAGTAGGGCTGTATAGTTTAGGTAGAGGGGGGCAACTAAAACTTTGCTCCTTTTTTGGAAACTTACAGCTACTTCTTATTCTCTTTTTCTCTCTTTTTCCCCGTAGACCTATATTCATCATTTACTGCTTCTAAAACTTCTTTCATATCCTTTTCTCTCGTTTTTATCTTTGATCACAAGAACAGTCCTTTTCCAACTGGGCTCCTACTTAGTATCCTCATGATCCTTCTGTGTTGCTACATAAAATGTAAGAACCAAACTTGTTTTAGTAGTTTGTCATATAAAGCAGATGGAAATTTATTTATATTGTTATTTCAACTGACTAGTCCTCTTTGCAAATGTTTATACCAGGCACACCACAAAGTCAGTTCGCTGTATTTATATGGTACTTCAGAATCAGTTTGTCTCCTAGAAAACTGATTTGGAACTATATATTAAAAAAGAAAGCATAGAACAAACTCTTCACCCTTCAGCTAGCCATTTTAATTTCAAATAGTGGTGCACAATTTCTATTTTTAAATGCAACATATGAAAAAGATAAAAACAACATGAGGGTTTGATATTTCAGTTACTAACATAATATACATTCCAGATACCAAATTCATCCTCCTACCCTCACTTTTCTTTTTCTTCTTCCCCACAGGAAGCCTACCTCAGCATCTCCCTGAAGCTTCCTTTACACTTGCTCCTATAGCACACTCCTATAAATCACTGCCAAGGATTGTCTGAATGGGACTGATGGTTGATTGTTGTGAGGCAAATGGATACTCTAAATTTGTGGTATCAACACAGAGACTTCTCTATTTCAACTTCACACATATGAATTTATTCTATTCATACATTTATGCAAACAATTATTTATACCTCATAACTCTATATACAATTCAGCACCGAGCACTTTCTGGCCATAACAGCAACAGCCGTGTAGTATGCACCAATACATCTAATACACAAAACCTAGCGGAAGGATTAGGATGCTGGTAAATATGAAATACCAAGAGGTTCACAGATTTGTTATGCCAAAGGCTTAGGTTATTTTCTTCTTACTCACTACTATTTTCTTGGCACATACTTGACAACAATTCTCTTCCCTGTGAAGCCCATGAAGTAATCAGATCCTTTGTCAGATCCTACTCCTCATTCTACAGTAGGTAAGTGTTTGTGTTTAAAAGTGATACATGAACTACATGTGACAACAGCAGCAAAAGTGCTGANCAATTCTCTCCCCTTTGAAGCCATGAAGTAATCAGATCCTTCGTCAGATCCTCATTCTACAATAGGTAAGTGTTTGTGTTTAAAAGTGATACATGAACTACATGTGACAACAGCAGCAAAAGTGCTGAAATCTGGCACCGCTCTTTGGAAATCCTAAATGGGGAAATCTCTCCCACTGTAAAAAAAAAGGGTTGAAAAATTTGTGAACTTCTAAGGTATTTGTTTATGAGACAGGCTTAGTAAAAAGTGCATCGTCTCTTTGCCCAAAACATAAAATCCGACTAGACTCTTATTTCTGCATGATGTGTGCCTCTAATTACATCATTTCAATTGGTTCTGGAACAGGCTTAGGCGGCATATGGAAAGAATCACTAGTACAGATCCCCTCGGCCAAAAACGCACTTTTGTTAGGGAGTGTTCTAGAGGCAAGTGATAGATAAAATGCCAGAAAACTAATCTGCATCCCCTGCTTTCTATAAAACAAAATGATGTGGCCTAAATATAAGGACGAACTTTCCCAAAGATTTTTAGAAACCTTCTAGATTCTGAGTCCCAGGAAAAAAACAATCAACTGGTCTTTAATTTTTTCATACAGAAATAGCAAAAGTACGTCTATTTTTATTGGAATATTAGCGCATTATGCTTCCCTGGGCTTGCTAGACTCCAAAGCATTATCTGTTCCCATATTATTTTTAATGATTGTTATAGTTAGCTATTAGCCATTGACCCTTTGTTTATTTTAAAATATAAACCCACTCCAGGATATAGCAATTACTGATGCTCTGTTATGAGTAACATGCCTCTAAGTATTCGTTGTTATGACAAACAGCTCAACCTCTGCCAACCTACATGAATGGGAACTGAGTTAAGGGTTTACTTTATCATGCGATAGAAAATTACTGTTGTAATAGAGGAAAGGGGACATAAGTGTTTGATTATATTCCATATCCATATATGTATCACCAGACTTTACCATAATTATACCCTGATATACTGAAATACATTTGGGCTATCAGAGATTCTCACCAATGCAAGGATGAAAATTAAAAGCTAGCCTCCACACAGGCTGGGACAAAACCCAGGGACACTCAAGACTGAATTTATCTAACTACTGCACACACTACCAATATATACTTTTGTGTTGTGGTAAGGCTTAAATTTAATTTAAGATCTTTAAAAATATTAATGTAAACCCATCCAACTTGGTATTTTTAAAGTTATAGAGTTATTTTAGAATCAATACCATTTCAGCAGAAGTAAATGAAATCCAGTTTATACTACTGAAAGAATCAAGCTGCCAAAAAGGAACCATACATGATGGCCAGATTTAACTTTTCAATGTGTGTTGATGGAATCCTCTAATACAAAAAGGCACTTTTAGGGCAATTTAGAGGGCAGAGTAGGCACCTACATTATACAAGACTTGGGGAAAAAAATGTTCCTCCAGACTATACATCTTACTGATACTTTTCTGAACAAATCGTCTTTACTGATGATATAGGGAGTCTAGATAGACTGCTCTCTTAGAGTTTGGTGCTCTAAGTTTTGGTAGCATCAATACCACTCCTTCCTCCATATTTATGCTCAATTATTTAATAAGCTTGACATTATTAATTACCCACAATATTTTTCTCAAGGTCATATATAATCACGATTATATATATTGAAGAGCATTTTTCCACAGTTCCATTACTGTGATACTCCAAGAATGGTTCATGTACAGTCTTATAGCAGTTATCTCCATAAGATCTAAATGTCTGCCTCTAACGATTATGCAACATGTCTTGTATTTACCACATTTTTTCTTCTAGTATGTGTGCAGCAACATCTTTTGGTGATACATTTTAGTTTACTTTCTTAAGAAAAAGAGATTTACTTAATCATGTTTGTTTGTCTTCTTTAGCTTCTGAACCTATTGACCTGTTTTAGCAAAGCTAGACAGAGCAATACATGTCTCAGAAATGCTACATTGGTAAAACTTTACAGAAAGATACTTATGGAGGAGAGGGACATACACTGCTGTCATCAGTGGTGGAAAAGCAAATAGTAAACTCCACATGTATAACATTTTCAGCCATGAGTTCCTTGGAAGAGAAAAAAAAAGGCAATCAAGTTCAAGATTTTGTTGCGGCGTTTGCAAAGCTGTCTGCTATGTGTGCTTGGGGGCTGCACAGAAGGCAGCAATATTCCTTATGTTTCCGATTCCCTCCATCTGTACTTCCCTCCTAACCTCACTATATGCTCTTTCTCTGTGAAGCGGAGAACCTCAGTTAAAGCCGGATTGTTAGGCGAATGACATGGCTACCTCGAGAAGGACAGATGGTAAAAAAGGATGGCTTATCTCTGACTGAAGTAACACAAGATACTTGCTTTAAAAGAACAGTACGCTTTAGGGGTAAACATTATCAAAGCTGAGCAGAAATAGGATAGGGGCTCCATTCTTCTCAGCAGCTGGTTAGCTGGGACAAAGACGAGCATTATGCTAAGGAACCAAGGAACAAAAATTATTCCAGGGCAGGATTCACAGGAGATACAGAAATGGAATGAGGTCACTGTAACAGTGAGCAGACACAGGAAAGTGAGAAAGACAGCTAGAAATGAGTAACTTCACTACTCACAGAATTGCTTTCTTATGTGTCCACTCTTCTGTGCTATGCAAGAAACCCAAGTCCAGTGCATCCTTTCTCTCTCCCACTATTTGTTTAGTTCTCGTTCCTATATTTCTTTGACACTTAACTCTCAAATCTTAAGGGGAACCCTGCACTGCTGATGCCTTTTAAATCATGCTCATCCAATGAATCACAAGCCACATCGACTCAATCCAGCATATTTTTAATGACTGTCCATAATTGGACACCGATTATAGGACACTACTAGTTTGTCCTTTCTTTAGAGAAGGTAACTAAATATCTGACTGAGCAATGAATATAGGTTGAACAGCTAAATCCTTTCCCCTGTGCTGACTTGAAACCTGATTTGAACTTCTGGTGAGCTGCTGACACCATGGACTTGAAGGACCATGCTGCTGCAGGTGAAGAGAAGGCGCTCTGATGGGGCTCCTAGTACCTAGATCCAATTGTATGGCTCTTCAGGCCATAACATAACTGTAAAGAACATAAGACAGAGTTTTCGCAAGACTGAAATAAAAGGTTTTTAGAGGTCATTTACTGAACGACCAAGTGTGACCAGGCTATTTTAGACATCAGGCTAATCTTCAGGTTCCACATTCACTTAAACTGCAACTTGCCAACCTTGCAACTCCAGCAATGTACAATTTCCTACATATGTAGGAAAGAGGAAAGTCGTTTGCTACAATTAGAAAATAGCTCAATGTATCTCAGAACAAAGAATTTTCACTTTTGACCCTACAGAAAGTGGGTGGCATAATGAAGACAGAGGGTGTTGTACATGACAATTCAAATCCAGAAGGTAAAATAAATACAGGAGGTGGTTATCAAAATGCCAGTCACTCAAACAATTGTAGTAAAGCTATGTATTTACATGGTCAGCCATCTCGATCATGTCTCAGTGATAAAGTACATAATGCAATGAAGGAGATGTTGAAGAACTGCACAGCAAAGGAGTTGTGAGCCTAAAATGTGGCTTGGTTAGACAGATATTAGAGAAGTCAGAAACACTTAACTGAGGAAACAATTCCGAAAGTGTTTTAAAAGATAGTGTTTGGAGCAAGCAAGAAGAAAAAAAATAGAAAAGAATGTCAGTGGAGCTTTTTTTATTAATTAAACTCTATCAGTAAGCTGAGTAGTTCTAACCTTTGTGGTAAATATAAATGAACATTTTTCATGAGATTGGAAAATTGTAGTGCATCTAACATTTTTTAAAAAGCCAGAGTGTCACTTTTACCTACACAAAATTTTATGTTTTTCATGTAGTCTCCTTTTCTGAGTTCTTTCTACTGATACCCGAAGAAACCTTATGAGTCAGGAGAAGAAAGGAAAAAATATTTTTATCAATGCCCACCAAAATAAGATGTGAATCCTGATTGGTTATCATTATTAATTTTGAATTTACAGGAATTAGCGTGATATGCAAAGTGTCCTGCTCTTTCTTGCAGCATTAATTTACAACAGGGTAGTTCCAGCGAAATTGAAAATCTGTGTGGACTAAAACAGCTGGTCTAAAAAATGATAAACGCATACAATGCATAATGCATAAATGCACAGCAAGTCAGACACTGTTAAAATGAATGTATGAGCAATTCACCTAACTTTGTAAACTACGATAGCTACTGGCTAATACCTTTGAGCATTTCACTCATTCACTCACTCTTTCAATTGCAAACTGAGTTTATGCAGTATGAACAGCAACTTAAAAAAAAAAAAAAGACAAAAATCTACCAACTAGGCTGAGCTGCCATCCTCTCCATGTAATCCTTGGCCATGCTGATGGCTTCGATATTTTCCGGATAGAGCAAGCAGAACATTGCCAGGGCCCCGAGATTGTTGCCATAGATTTCATTCCAGCGAGCGCTGAACTCCTTTGGGTCCCAGGGAGGAAGGTACTCGAGGGGGTTCGAGAGCATGGTCTGCACCGCCTCGGTGAGCCGGGCCGCGATGTGCTGGTGGGTGGTGGCCGCCTTGAGGCGTAGGTCTTCCACGTCCCCCTTGGAGAAGTAGAGCATGGGGTAGCTGTCGTAGTTGGCGTTGACGAAGGGCACCATGGCGGCCGGGTCCTCTCTGGCGCCGTAGGCCAAGGCAAGGCAAATCGCGGGTATGAAAAACACACTCGGGGCGCCCCGGGTGTGAGTCCTCATTGTGGCATCAGATCTCCAAGTCTCAGTGGGAGCCAAACCATCTTTGAAATATCCTGGGACAGACAGATACCAAAGCGAGAGTTAGAAGAAAAATTTCCAAGAAAATATGCATAAACACGGATGCTTTAAAGGAACTATCACACTGTGCTCAAAGAACCCTGCATAGACACGTATCAGTGGCTTTCAAATATATTGTTTTAATCCTTCAGACAAAATCCCTACAGAACAACTGATCCTAAAGAAAAACCTATATGCTTTGGAAAAGTTACCTCCCTCTCTCCCCTTCTTTTCTCAAGTAGCTGGTATGAGGGGCGCAAACAGACAGGTCTTGTCCTTGGGACCCACCAATGTAAAATAATTGCAACTGTGCTTAATATGAAACACTGCTGACTGTACTGGCAAACGGAGAAGGGAGGGAGGGGGAAAGGAAGGAGCGAGCGCCACAGCGATTGTGTTAGCGGCGGCCAAGCCTGCGTGCTGCATTGGCTGATGCTAACAGCTGGAGACTAAAGGATGAGGAATGCAGGAGGTTTGCGCTGGGGTCATTTACACTGCGCTCAAGGCCTCCGGTTCTGACACGTCCTCAGTTAAAAAGAAAAAAAAAAAAAAAAGGAAAGAAAGAAGGAAAGAAAGAAAGAGAAGAAAAAGAGCAAAAAGGAAGTTAGCAGAATTCTAGAGAAAACAGTTGAAATACCTGGCTTATAAGGTGTTTAGGTTTTTTATATTGCTTTTATATTTCTAAAGGGCCTTCCATTCTTCATGTGGAGATTTACTACCAGCTACCAGGAAGTCTGAACATTATATTAAAGTGCATATTTTCCTATATGCCTTATTTCTCAAAATATGCTCAAATGGGAGATCTATACAGAGGGGAAGTAAGTGAAAGTATTTGAACATAAAACTCACTTTGTAAAAATTACCAACTATCTAGCCTAAAGTCTCAGATAAAACATGGCCAGGATCCCCCTGAGGAAAGCCAGCAAATTCCTAGAATTCTTCAGAGGGGAAAGGTTACAGAAAACAGACCCATGAGAGGCAGTTTTATGTAAATAACGAACAGTAGTTTTCAATTATTAAAAAGAGAAATAGACAGAAGGAAAGAAAACCCCCAAAACAAATATGAAATGTTTTTTTCCAAGGAAAACCTGTTTCATAGGACTCAGAAATAAAACTTGCAAGGAACTAAAATACAAAGCACCCTTTTACTTCTCCCCACAGCTCCTTGCGTATAGATGCCAAAATTTTCTAACAGAAACCCAGGCAGCTAAAACTTCACTTAGAGACCCACATCCTGGTTGAGCAAAGTCGTTAATCCGTACACACACAATGAGACCACCTTGTTGGCCTGAATCCCTCAGCTATTGCTGCCTACACAGACCCTCTGGTCATTTGTATTTGGCTATTCTAAAAATTAATTTAGGAGCAAGTATTTTTGGCTGTGAAATGTATCTTTTTCCTGTGAATTCTTGCTTAGGCTAAAAATAATACTGCACCCTAAAAGTGCATGCCTGAGTACATTACCGTGGATAGTAAAATTGCTTTAGCATACAGTAAAGCAAGATGACATTTTCATAGTATTCTAGTGGATTTTAAAATAAGTTTTGCCCTTTTTTGAATACACACCAGTCATTATTGCACACATTGCACTGAACTCCAAGTGCTTTATTTGGTAATACTTATACTATATCTACATATTTTCTCACCACACACTTAGAAACACGCATTGCAGTTCATCAAAACAAAGCCAGATCCACTCATATTCCCATCTACAAATATAACAACAGCCTATCTTAAAAGAAAGGAGGTAAAAACCAGCCAAACCAGTATATCATGTCTGAAATGTGATGGGTTTTTTTTTCACAGTTAAGAAAAAGGCTTAAAAAACTCTTTTCAATTACAAGAGGGTGTTCTTAATCCTTTAAAAGCAGGGGAAGAGAAAAGAAACTATATATATCTGTATTTTCTGAAAAATAGACAAAAATTTCTGATGATTCTTTCCCCCTCTTTTCTCTTGAATCATGGTCATACATTGCAAGAGACTTCCTGGACTACAAAAGAAGAAATAATCCCAGGTGGTGCATTCTTTTCCTTGGTTTGATTTCTATGAGAGCATCAGCACATCAATAAGAATTAACACAGGTGTAAATTTTGGGATGGTTTTAATGCTCCCTAGATTAAAGTCTTTCCAAACAGAGATTATGGAATATGCAGTGTGTCTTCTTAGACCCTCCTCTCTGCAAAGCTCATGTTCCTAGCAGTTCATCGTCACCAAACACTTCCAATGTCGTCTGAATTTCATTTCATATTTTGAAAATTCAATAACTCATCTCTTTTTTTTTTCCATCATGCATACGTACATTTAATTGAGAAGGTAAACCCTTCTTTGTACATTAGAAGTAACCACCATACCACATTTTTAGCAGAACTGGCAAACTGGTAGTCTTTCACCAGGTTTTGAATCAAGGTCTGGAAAAACTCATCAGAAAACAAACAAAATAAACAGAGCTACAAATTCGTTCTTTATCCTTGGTTAACATTACCACCCTTCCTACAAGACAAAGACAACAGACCGTAGCAGCAAGGTGGACAGTGAGCCCTCTTTCATGACTAGGCAAGGCTCTGTCCAGGATGACTGATGGATGGGAGGAGGCATCTACTAAGACATCCAACTTTGTTCCCACCACTGCAACCACGTCGAAAGAGGCACCAGAGGGGAGCCCTACAAGGGCATGACTATGGCTTAGACCATGCTGCCTTCAGTGAAGAGATGTTGCATGTTTTCTCATGTGTGATATCCTTTAAAGCATGAGCAATAAAAAATAATAATGAAAATCGCAAAGCTCCACATATAATTAAAAAAATGAGGATTTGAAATAATAAAGGTGTGATTAAATTTACAGCAAGTAACAAGCAGGATGTTGATGTGACTAAATCACCCAGAGGGTGAGGAAACACAAATTACATGGTTCTGAATGCAGCCATGACAAACCACTTTCACAGCAATTTCAAATAGCAGCCCTGCCTTGAATCATAAACCCAAGTGTTTCCTTGGCTAAGATCAGACTTGACCACATACTTCACTGATTTACTAGTCCAAATTTGTCCATAAGTTAATGGGTATAATCACTCTTTCTCACTTCAGTAGTTTCTCTAGAAACTAACTGATTAATAAGGATATATAGAAATATAAAAATAAGTGTATATACATAGAGATATATATATATAAAAGCACTTCCATATTTTCAAGTGGAAGAGACTATAGAAGGGAAAAAAAACAAAACACCTTTGACATGAGAGTATTTCCAGAAACAGCAGCATTTACTACTAGTGACTATTTAAAACTCATTATATTGGTATAAATGTACCAGCCCTGCTTTCCAAACACTGCTGAAGTGTAAAAAAACGTGCTTTATATGCTTCTTTAGTTAGCTTATTTGCATACTGAAAGTTAAAGAAATAGATTTATTCTGAAACAAGTATACGAAACTAGGTTATCTGCATAGTGAAGGTATGTATAGGTAACCAGTCACATAAGCCCCAACTCTCCGCAGATGGAAGTTTTTTCAATGCATAGAACTGGGAATGATAGGAGCTTGGGCTTTCATTTTTTTTTTAAGTTAAAAGAATCTCTTACTCTCATATTACACTACATCATTATCAAACAGATCTTCCAACAAACCATTTAATAAGTAATTCAGCTTTTTCTGAAAATTAAGGGTTTTTTTAGTGGAAATGATCTGATACAACTTCAAAAATTGGCTGAAGGATCCTTGTCCACAGGAGCAAATGCTAACGTGCTTTGCCTTTTAACAGGACTGTCAGTCAGTTCTAGACTGAAGGAGTAGTTGTCATGATTTTCACTCCATCACCAGCAGACACAAACTGTGAAGGATATATTTTATTCTAGAAAAAGCAACATGTGAATCTATAGGTCTTACAGAAAAGATATTTTTTTAAAAAGGGATTTCTTCTCCTAAGAAAGAAAGTTCATCTTTCATTTAGTTTAAAATGAAAAATTGCACTTTAAAGACAGAGCTACACAGATTTTATAAATCTTCTTCTGACGGGCTGTTCATACTTTCCAGAAAGGCTATAGTTCACATGGTTGATCCTTGAATTACCTCCGTAAGTGTTTGGATAAGAATTTTGTTCAAACTTTTAATGCAAAATCTGTTCTACCTTAGTGAGAAAAAGCAAATCATCACGTTCAACCTGCAAACTTTGCCTCAGGAAATGATCCCTGAGTTTCAAGGACTCAGCTTTCATCATCTTTGTGTAACTTCTTGATAAATTATTTGTAGTGAAAGCACACTTCTACTCAGTTGAATGTAGTAGTTAATCTGTGCTTAACTTCATGTTGAAGTACACTGTCACTATATTTTTGTCTCCACTTAAACTACATCGTAAGATCATCTTGTTAAGCTATTCAAATGCACTAAAAATACACCAATCAATTGTAGCACCCACTGCTAATCAGGTAACATTAGTAAACATCAGGTAACTTTAGTAAAAACTGATTTTGGTACTTTGCCCAAATACCCAAAACACTAGAAAATATTTTACACGTATTTCAATTTAATTATTGTTGTTAACAGGAAGAACACATAAAAATCTTTTGGAAATGATGTATTTTGCTTCCATGATGCTTACTTACAGGAGCCGAGAATTATTTTCTGGCCCTCCTTGTTGTTCAGCAACTCATTTACGTATTTCACATGCACAGATTTAATGAGAGTAATCAACTCATCTAACGGGCTCCAATGACATTTAAGAACTAAATAATGCAGAGTAAGTCCATGAAAACACCCACAGGTAACGGGGTCAACAGAGACTACCTTTCAAAGATCACCTTTCAGTTCCTATTGACTCAGAGGAATATATTTGCTGGCAAGATTAGGCAGGAGGCAGAAAGGGTACAAGAAAAGTATAAACTTAGATTTGTATTGTAATAATTATAATTACGTATATTAACATATTAATTATATATTAATTATATATTAATCATAATTAATAATTACAGCAAATCTACTGCCCTACTATGTAGGTCATACATCATCAGTTAGTACTACTCTCAAACCTGCAGGGACACCAGTACAGCAAGTTCTCACACCCCAAGAGAAGAGCAGTCAAAAATCCTACTTCAACCACTCTTTTATTGAAGTTGATAAAACCTATCTCTCCAGGATAGGAGAGATAGGTAAGGTGCTAGTAAAGGTGCAAAATTGCTACTTACAAATTCCAAAAATTCCTATTATGACCTCACCCATCAGGGGACACATGAGAAATATGTTACACTACCATTGTAAAGCTTAAATATTGAAAACCAGAATTATATATATGTGTAATAAGGGAAGTATAGTTCAAGTATCCAGAGGCTGGCATTGCACTTGTTCTGAAATGATCTGAAGTACCTAAAAGGGAGTTTTGTATTAATTTATATGTCTGGACATGTGCTATGCTGTACTGTGAAAATAATAAATGCACCAGAAGCAACCAGTTTCTGTACTAATTAATGAGTATATGACATCATGTCAGCAGGCAAGATTGAACTTCTGAGTATCCTTTGATCTATGCACAGAACTCAATGGATCTATTTAGAGTAGCCACGTGAGATTCTTATCCTGTGAGAATGAAGGGTTACACTCATTCTGCAATATGCTGCAGATGGGACAGCAACAAAAAGTATTTTTAGAAGTTTCCAGTAGGCATGTGTTAGATATCTGCTACCAGAGCATAAAAGTTCTTTTTTTTTTCAGATTATTCCTTTCATTTGAAAACTTACTTGTGCATTTTTCATCCTGTATATAAATTAACCTGGAATATATACACACATACATGCAGATACTGCATGAATAATCGTTTTATTTCTGCCTCAGGCAAAAACAAGATTTAAATTATACGCATGTCCAAACCATATCTAACACATATTTTATTTCTATTTTAAATACATCATGTGATATAAATGCTTACCCAATAATTTTTGATAAAACTAGCATTACTATTCCTAAATCTTACCATGATATTTTATTCTATACTCCATTGTGCAGAATGAACCAGAAAGAAATTTCTTATGTCAAATCCTAAAGACACTCATTCCCAACCAGTACAGACATGCCTGTTAAGGCATCCAATTTCAATGAATTAAAATTCAATCCTTTTTACTATTAAAAATGCAAAACTACAAACTGCAATACAAAGTTCTTCTTTAGAGCACTAGCACTTTTTATTTCATTCTCAATAAAAATAATTTGAAAATAGTTTGAAAAATTTCCTCTAGGCTAAAAGTACATATTAGGTAAGTTTGTTTGCTTCATTTATACCCCAGAAGTCAATACTCCTCCATACTGTAACAGAAAGTAGGACACTCTTTGGGGTTGAGACTGTTGCTGTGACAGATGCTGCAGAAACACAGAACAAAAATGCCTAAAAAGTCCTGGTGATCAAATAGGTATTAACCTGGCATCTACTTAAAAGCACATCTCTCTCACCCAAGCAAGCAGACTCATTCAGCTAGGACACATACAGCTGCATTTGGAGGATCAAAACTATGCACAGAGCTTCATGTGAAAACAGCCAACCCAAATGTGAAACACTGTCTGACAAGAGGAAGTTAGCAAAGGAAGAGATTATTTGAGGTTACCACCTCTGTGATCTCTGAGTTGCAGAACCACAAGTCCACAGGAAAAGCTGCAAAACATTCAAAATGTGATTATAATGCCTAAGAGACATAAAAAAAAGAAAGACTGAAAAGAAAAAAAGCAGACATGTAAGTGGGGAAGACAATTTTACTGCTGTCAAAAAAATAATTCCTTTTGGACTTAATCCAGACCACTCAGAAATCTTGTATGCAATGGAGTTGCCCTCACTTTTTTCCTTTATTTGGGGGAACTTCTTAAATTAAAAATGCCTGAAATATAACCCAGTATTTCCAATTTTGACTTTAATTTCTGTCTTCTTTTACAAATAATATTTCTTCATTAGTCTTGATCTTTATTCTTTCCAAATACTTGTAAAAGTTTCAAGTTTCCTAGCCTGTTCTTCACCTCTTCTATGTGTAACTAATAGCTTTACTTTTTATTCTAGATTGGTTTAATTGTCCTTCACGCAATTACCTCCAAGATGTCAGAAATGCGTAAAATGTTCCAGCTGGAGTTATGCAGAACAGTTCTCTCTACGTATGTATGTATATCTACACCTATCTATAGACTTGTGCAATTCAAGATATCAAATAAATAATGTTATTTGTAAAGCATTTCCACAGAAGGTCATATTAATACAACTGAGCACGTCACATCTCGCAGTTGCTATGAGATCAAAGTGAATTTTAATTGTATCTATCTCCATATCCTGCTAACGACTCAGTCTTGCACACAAAACTGTGTTAAAAATATATTCTTTGTTTCTCTCGAAGTACCATGACAGCGTACAGGAGCACCAACAAAGCTCAAAGACACTCATGCCAGTCAATCTACAACTGCAGTTTGAAGGCTGCAAACTAAATTAAAATTAATACTTTATTTTACATTATATAGATATAATCTTAAACTATGTGAATGTGTATGACCCCCGATGCGCATTTCCACAGGAGAACTGCTCTTTCATTGCTCCAGGAAAAATGCCTCTGTGTTTCCAGGCTAAAATTGCACCACCCTGTTGGTAGCCTCATCTCACTCCAAATCAATATGCTGTTTGTGCATATTCAGTACGGGTAAAACTCTTTGCTACCTTCGCTATCTAGCTCATCTATTATCTCATTATCTTTAGTTTCCATATGCAGCTAGAGATAGCATATATCTATATGGAGCACAGAGTTTATCTGTCTACCTATCTACGTACTGAGATGCATCAGATTCTTTTTCAGGCAGAAAAAGAAAAAAAAAATTCTCAGAGAGAAAATAAAATATATTGTCGCACAATTTGTTTGGGGTTATTACTGTCCTCACTGCTGCCCAGAATACCCTTGGTGAGAATGCCAGTTGCATTTTCACAGAAAGGAGCTTGAAACACAGATAGGCTTACAAGATTATCTGTTGTTTCTATAAATTTTCTCCAGTCACAATCGGCATGACCAATTTGCATCAGAAGGCACCAAGACATCCATTAAATATTAGGTTAATTTTAAAATTTAGAATTTTATAATCTTATTTCTGATCTTGAGTTGTGCGGGCATGACTCTCCCAGTAGCTCCAAAATCATGTATCATGTCAGCCACAGTGTCATGTAGCGCAGTACTAATAGAAGAATCTGATTTAATGGCATTAAAGATGCACGGTATTCATTCTAATAGTTTCAAACATCTTTTTAAAAGACTTTGATAACTCCAAGTAGTCATTTTATTAGAAAATTTAAGGTGGCATAAAAGATATATATCAAGCACTCACTCTGCATATTTACTATCTCAGGTAAAAACAATAAAGAATATAAACCTAGACAACAGTAGTGAAAGGACTCTAACCTTAATATAATTTTTATCTAGTGCTGAATGCAATTATCTACCTGAGTAAAGTGACAAGAATCCCTGCAGCTCCTTGTCTGCTCTAAATAAAGCTGTTGCTGATTCTTACTGCAGACACTGCAGTTTTCCTTCCTATGGAAGGAGAAAAAAGAAGTAAAAAAGATCAAATGGATAAGTGTAGTTTCAAGTCGTACACAGGACGTCCTCATTACGCCTGAGGACTTAATACCAGACTGTCACAGCAGCAGGTGAACATGCAATGCCAGCATCTGGCAGGAAAAGCTGTTTCCAGGGATCTGTACCCTTGTACCCAGGGCTTGGTTCCCAAACACCAACAGGCCCCTTTTAGGTTATGTCTATCTTGCAAGCACTTCTGCTAAACTTCTACTGACAAAGCATTAATGAGAAAGGATACAGGTTACATCAGCAAAATTTCATCTTTCCTAGCAGGCTTTTATTTTCCTCCTCACACTTTCCCGTTCCCATCCTGAATGAATAACTGAGTCCAGCAAAAGTTCTGGGGTTTTTGCTAATGCAGCTCTGCTACTACTTCGCCATATCTTACTGTACTTAGCTGTGCTAGTAGAAACCTATAATGCAGGCTTTGCTTGAGAACAGTTCGAATCTGTGGAGTGAATGAATTGTGGTAATTACGTAAGAGGAGAGGAAATCTGAACTCTTGATCATCTCAATCCTGCTTAGGAGGAAGAAAAGTTCTGCCTTTTAAACAGATAGGATTTCATCCCTGATTTTTTTCCCTCCTTTGGTACAAACAAGTCTTACCTAAAAGAGAAAAGTAGCTGAAGAAAGGCTTTAGACTGAATGTTAACGTTATTTATAATACATGGCTACTGTCTTCAACACAAGCTATCATCATGTTTTAACAACCTTAGGACAATACATTACTATAACTAAGGTTTTTATCTAACTCAGATAGATGTAGACTGCAAATATAATGCAGGTGTAAAAAGCCAAGGTGTAAAAAGCTAAGATAAAATTTCTGCTGAGATACCTCATTTATTGATTAATTACTATTTGATAAGCAAAAGTCAAAATCTTTTTCAGTCTCTAGACACCTAGGTTACCAATTCTAAAATAGGGAACAATGGTAAAGGAAATTGCTCCTTTATTTTGTAAAATCTCTTAAAAAGTGATTGTGGGAGGAGGTTATTTCTTGCAAAATGTCCAGAAACAATAGCAGTAGGAACTAAGTTTCTTTTTGCTCATTGCTAGAATATGTTGTGGTTGCCAGATGTGCAAGTTTCCACACACACATCGTCCTAGGAATACAACTCAAATTTGACTAAAAGCAATCATTTTTGTGAGAAGGGACATTTCAGTTTCAGAACCTCTTTTAATCCTATACCTCACTACTCAGACTGCTGTATACTAATGGATGTGACCATTTCTCCACTACCAAGTGAGAGAACTGGGCTAACCCAAAAGTTTCTGGTGACAGGAATAACTTTCTATTGCCACTGGCTAGGCTGATTTCTTGGTTTTAAAAAAGGCATGTGTGCTCCCTCTTCCTGTACTCAAGGAGGAGAAATGGAAAACACAGATAGTGTCTGACAAACCTTTAAAAGTACCAAAAATGTCAGTCTAAAGCCAGCTTTCCACTACTACTACTTATATAGCTATATGCAACCTATGAAAATCATAGCTAGCATTGATCCAGGTAATTAGACACTTTTTACTTTTCATTGTGGTAAAGATATTTACTATCTATCTAGTGAAAGTAAATTTACTAATTATATCTTAAATAAACTCTGATGAAAACTGACCTCCTTTGTGGAAAATAAATCTACCAAGAGCTACCAGAAGGAATTGATTTGTTCAGTTCATGTATTTCTTCATTTGTAACAGGTATTTTCTATGCCTGAAGAATAAGTTTTAGAAGAGATTCTCCATGCATATGCAATGAAAAAAGCAGCAATAAGTTTATTAAGTCAGTACCCACATCACAAGACACAAAATTATTCAAAAAATGTCTTGTGTTAAATAACAGCACTCATTTTTTCATGGCAATACAAAATTGTTCTAAGTATCACAATACTTCAAAGTCAATAATAAAGCAGAAAAGATTAGTGAGGAAACTCTTATTTTAAATGACAAAAAAGGAAATGACATTTGTTGAAGTACTACCAGTTCTGCCCACTAACTAGTGTGTGAGCAGTATACTTTGGTTTTGCTTACTAGAAGAGTTTACAGACAGCCAAGGAAATCCCAAACTAAAACTGGTACTTTGTTCACTCCCACTAGAAGCTGATTTAGACTTTGACTAATTTAGGTCACTCAAACATGAAAGCAATGGCACACAGCAAGTGAATTCATAGCTGAAATAATATTTAGCACTTCTGTAGAACCATGAATCCTCAGATCTCCAAGTAGTCATGAAACAAATTAATTAAAACTCTCAACACCTCTGCAAAGCTCATGAGAACAGTTATCTGTTTTATGAGGAAGGAAACAGAGACATGCAGAGGTGGAGTGACTTGCCCAAGGCTTCCCAGCAAGAGACTTTCAGAGTAATAAACAGAATCTGAATTAGTGGTTCCCATTGCTGCCCTTCAACTGCATTGTTCCTTCCCTGAGCTATTGCACTGACTTAGAATAACTGCTGGCGTGATAAACATAATGTGGCAACATTTAGCTGGGAATTGCTTTGTCTGTATTTAGACTAGATTAAAACTTTAATACTATTTAAATCATAATTAATCTTCCTAGGGTGACCCCAAATCCCCAACTAGCTGAGCAATAATTCTTGTATTTCATTCACCATTGTAATAACTTCCTATATTTTCACAGCTCACGCCCAGAGAAGACGCTGTTCCAGCTTGAAAATGCAGGGACGCCCCCCGCCCCACCAGCCCTATGTTTTTTCTCAGGAGTGACAGAAAAGCAGACAGAAAGGCTACTTTGCTCAAGACGGCGCTGGACTGCGAGGCCCGGCGTGAGCTGCACCCAGCTTGATGCCCCGCTCGCCGCAGGGCTGGAACTCGCGTCCTGGCCACGGGGACACCACTTCGTGGCTTAACACCCGCCTCCCCTGCTCGTCCCGACTTCTCCAGCAGACGAGAAAAGCCGCGGGAAGCCGCGACGGGTAAATCACTCTCTTCCTGTCCCCCCGCTCTGCGAGGCGCAAAGCCCGGCTGCTGCCGCTTACCTCTCACACGGGCACGGCCGGGAGGCTCCGCTCGCTCGCGCCGCTGCCCGCTCGGCGCCGCCGGCCCGCGCTGCCCTGCGGGGGAGGGCACGGAGCCGTTAGCG
>VWPW01013388.1:55239-201728 GCA_013389825.1 Crypturellus undulatus
GCTCCCCCCGCCCCATCTCCCTCCCTCCTGTCCGCCCGCCCGCCCTCCTCCTCCGTCCTCACCTCTCCCGATTCTCCTCCTCCTCCGCCCCCGGCCCCGCTCCAGCCCGGCCCGCCGGCCCCTCGCGCCATGGCGGCGGCAGCGGGGGCGCCCGGCGGGGCCCGTGAGCCGGGGTGGAGATCCGGGATGAGGGTCCGAGACGGGGGCCTGGGATGGGAATTCGGGATGGGAACTCGGGACCGCAATCGGGTACGGGAATCCGTGTCGGGGATCCGGGATGAGAACTCGGGACGGAGATCCGGGACGGGGATTCGTGATGGGAACTCGGGACGGGGACCCGGACTCGGGACGCGGAACGGATCCCATGTGAGGATCGGGTATGGGGATCCGAGACGGGGACCCGGGACGAGGCTCCGGCGCAGGAACGGGACGGGGATTCAGGACGAGGAGGGGGATCTTGGCCGTTCCTGCGGCTCGGGAAGAGGTGCAGCGTGCGCAGCCTGGGAGCCCCAGGGCTTTTTCTTACTGCCTGTTTTTACATAAAAAGTTCCTCGTGCAAAACGTAAAACCGTGAAACACGGAGGTCGTTCAAGCCAGGTCATGCTGACATATTTGGCAGCCATTCAACTGAAGATACTTAGGTAAGTAATATAAAAGAGGGCAAAGCATGAGGTATTTTGGAGTGGTCTTTAATATCTTCATCAGCATAGCCAGGGAAAAGTATGATTTCAGGAATTTCCAGTGCTCTTTGGCACCTATAAGCTGAACAAACTTTTAGATTACTGTCCTGGGAACTCAATAAAGGTATTTCCATGTGATAGGATGCTGTTCAGTTACCTGAACATTTACGTTTTCCGAAGTTTGCTCTTTACTAGTCTGTTCAGTGATGTTACTGAATCCGCTACTGGGCTATTTAACAGTGCTCCCTAATTAATAGCGGCTCTTAAACTACAGAAGCTGTTTTCTGAGGATGGTTTCAAACAGTCTCTTCTTGGCTTGCAGCATGACTTCCTGCTGTTCTATCAAGTTTAATAAACCTTTAGAAACTATGCAAATTCATATATTCCCCTTCACTCCTTCACTTCTGCTTCATTTTGCAGCAGCACTACTGACAGCCTTAGAAATAAGAATAGAAATAAGAATAGCAACATGCAGTTGCTGCATACTCAAGGAGTAATGCCAGAGCCTGTAAAGAAACCTTTTTTTTTTTTTTTTGCCAGTAATGACAGGCCTAAGAGCACCGAGTGCTTCAGCTTCAATAATGCAAAAACTAGATTAATCATTAGAAGGAATGGTTCTAAACACTTACATAAATGATATTATGCAGCACTGCATTGATATTGCAGTTGCAGAATATTAGTGGTTGACACACCACGTGCCTGAGAAGAGCTACAGACAGCCGGTGCACCTCCAGTTGGACAAGATGTGGCTAAGAGTGCATTTCTACCAGGATTTCCAGCAGATGTCAGGATATCTAGTTATGAGGAAGAAAGTGCCTAAGCAATGCATCATACCTGTTGGCGTTTTAGCTATCTGACTCTAAATAAAATGGAATTAGATCTTGCAGTTCTGAACAGCATAGCATGACTTTGAAACCTGGACCTTAGTCTCTAGCAGCATCTGCATTTAGGAGAAGCTGCGCTGCGCTGTGCTGCACTGCCAAGATGGGTGAAGCTTGCTGTGCTCTCCCAAAGCCTGTGCGCTCGCAGCTCCTGCGCAGGGAGGAGGAGCTGGATGTGCTTGGGTCTCGCTCTGATGTGGAGTCACGCTGCGGTGGAGCTGCATGGCTCCAGACTGGAGAGCTCAGAAGCCTGCCTGCCTCCGTCTCTGTTGACACTGTTGACTTCAACATCCCTCCTAAAACTTAACAGGATTCCAACATCCCTCAACAGTATTCTGGAGTTTTCCATCATTTATGTACAGATGGAAAAGTTATACATAAAACTCCTTTCACTCTAAAAGGGGGGAGTAAGGCAAGTAAGGCCTCACTGGGCTTCAGCCACCACCCTTAAGATGCAAAATTCTTGGAAAGTAGAGATAAACTAGAATGATCACAGGTCCAGCAAGCATCACTTATAGGGAAGGAGTGAAAAAGTAGCCTAAAGATGAGAACACTAAAGGAAGATATAACAGTCTTCATGAAGAGTGCTGAACATAAGAAAATAATTTCCACATCCACTGAGAATAATATATAAGTTGCAATAAGGAGACTTGCCTAAGTGAGGGGAAAAAAAAGTAATTGATAGGGTAAATATAGCTTGAACTAGAAGGATTGAATGGCATCTGTATCCCTGAAGGCTTTTTTAAAACAAATAAGACAAATGTTTGACAGGAACAGTTCAGGTCTAGAAAGACTGATCTTGCCCTGGGGCATGGGGTGTGGACCAGATGACCTGATCTGTCCAAGAGGTCCTTTCCAATCCTGCTGCTATAATTAAGTTCAAAACGTTNAAGATTGATCTTGCCTTGGGGCATGGGGTGTGGACCAGATGACCTGATCTGTCCAAGAGGTCCTTTCCAGTCCTGCTGCTATAATTAAGTTCAAAACGTTATTTGCTAGGTTTTAGCTTATATATGGGATATGTGAGCTGTCCTAGTGAATTTGTTCCTATCTGCAGCTCCATTTTGAATGGGATCCATCACAGTTTCTTTCCTTAAACATGGAACATATCACACACTTTTGTCTTATATATTGCTTATATCTGCATCTAGTCACATTAGACTCTCCTAACCAGCAGAGGAAAACAAGTGCTTTTAGGACACAACTTATTTGACCTGTGTCAGAAATCTCCCTTAGGATGTGATGAATCATGCCTCCAAGCTACATATTCTTTCCACCTACCATAAAGTTGGTTTAAATGACTGACTCAACTACTCACTGTATGCTTTCCACTCCCTTTATGTTTGTCTTCGCAATCTCTCCTTTCTAAACCCCCATGCATCAGAATATCCCGCTGCTCCTAAAAAGCATCCTTTTTTTTTTTTTTTTTTTAATTTTTTACTATTGGAAAGGTGCTACTGAGCTCAATAATTTTTGTAACATCATTTCCATAAATTACCTCATGCAGCATTCAAGGGTATAGCAAACTGACCTTTCAGGTGGCACTGCTCCAGGATGAATTGCAGTGAGGGGTTAAATTTACCTTTTGGAGCTAACAAACATTGACTTGGCTAGTTGTGGAGGGTATGCTTCATGGAAAATGTCTGAAAACTGCTCTGGTCAGAGACTATTCTACTCATATGTCTCATGCTTTGCATTTATTTTTCCTCAGCCTTTATGACAAGCAACATGGACTGGAATATGAAATGTCTGGTGTCTTTGTGACTGAGACAAATGTAAGGAGGAGGAGGGATGTCCTTTTCCAGCAATGGCATTTTTTTTTATCACACACATAGAATTAACTGCCTTAGACACAGAAATATATAGAGCTCATCTTTAAATTGTCAGCCTCATCAGGAGCTTTGTGGGTAACCAATTCTTAGTTACTAGATCTTGACAACATTTCTCTCTTTTCACCTCCTCATATTCAAGTAGTGTTTGAGAAGGGAAAACTTCCAGGATGGCCCTGAGGATGTCTGCCTTTGTGCTCAAAGAGAAGAGGGGAAGGTGCTGGATTCAAAAGGGAAATTTCCTTTATTTTACTACTGTTTTGTCTGGCTGACTAAGGAAGACATGAAGAGGGAGCAAGCCCCATTGCTGTTCTCTGGAGGTGAGAAAGAAAGAGCGGGGCAGTATGACAATTTGGGCTCGTCCTTTCCAAAAGTGACAAGAAATGTGTGCTGACACTTTGTACACATTTTTAAAGCATCTGATTCTCAATCAGTTGTGAAAATGTGGGGATTTTTCCTTTTTCTTTCTTTATGGCTGAGGATATTTGCTTAAAGAAGTAAGCTGTCAGTCTGTTTCACACATATGACCTTGGTCGTTTCTGCCTTTCTGGCTGCCTTCCTGGCAGCATTTTTGTTCGACACCTCTCCACCTCTGAAGTCCCGTTCTCTGTGCAATTTGCTTAGTTTCTCTTTTCTGTATAAGAGGCACTTCTACTTCCATCATAAAGTTCCAAAAGTTAAAATGAAAAGATGGAAAGGTCTACAGCTTCTTTCACTAATTCCCTATTTTTTTTTATAGTTCTGCAACCCTTTGCCCTGTCATGTCCAGCTGCAGTGATCTGTGATTACATCTNTCACACATACGACCTTGGCCATTTCTGCCTTCCTGGCTGCCCAGCCTATGCAACAACATTTTTGTTCGATACTTCTCCACCTCTGAAGTCCCGTTCTCTGTGCAATTTGCTTAGTTTCTCTTTTCTGTATAAGAGGCACTTCTACTTCCATCATAAAATTCCAAAAGTTAAAATGAAAAGATGGAAAGGTCTCCAGCTTCTTTCACTAATTCCCTATTTTTTTATATAGTTCTGCAACCCTTTGCCCTGTCGTGTCCAGCTGCAGTGATCTGTGATTACATCTTAGCATTGTGGGCTGAAATCTTTAAGATGAGAGCATTAGTTCGGTCTTGTTCTACAATTGCAAATCTGCACATTGTGTAATGCTCACACTGCCCTGCTTGATCCGGGCTGCTCTCCCAGCTGTTCTCCCTGGACTGTGTTAGTGGCACATGAAGGCAGCTCCAGTTTTCAAAACTTGTCTTAATTCCAGCCTCATCTGGGGGGATTCGGGCCTTCTGCTCTTTTCCAGGGAGGCTGTGGAGCAGACAGTGTCCTAACTTGTTGTTACTACTGTGTCCTCTAAGTTTACGAGCGTCTTGCATGATTCATAGCATTTATTACTCAGGGATTTTGGTCCTGGCTCACACTGCAGGCATCGGGCAGAAATAGTCACAACTCCAAAATTAGGTACCTTTAGGGAGCAACCTGAATTTAGCTTCAAGTATGAGAAATAGTTGGAAATTGGGGAACCTTTAGTGGTGCAAAATAGATTCCCTCACAAGGTAAAAAAACAGTTTGCTGTTTCCCATGGGTCTATCAGGTGCCAGGTACATCCGTGGGACTGGAAAAAAGATGTAAAAAATGTTCCTCCATTCCTCTGTCTTCTACTATGCGTGCATGTACTGGAAATGCTGCTTTTTCCCCTGCGGAGGTAGCCTTTTACTCCTCTACACTGTGGCAGCCAAAGTAGCAGTGGGGTAGCTGGAAGGGGAAAACACTAGATGTGTTTCCTAAACAGCTCTTCTTTATATGTAAATGGAACATCTTTCTCTGCTTTACATTTCCTTTCTTTCCCTTCTTTGCACTCACCATGTGTTTTGCCTGGTTTAGCCTGAGGCCAGCAGACAGAAAGTCAGATGAGAAAAAAAGTCCTGCAGATTTCTGAGTGAATGGGAAACTGCAGCATCAGTAGCCTCAGCAAGGGGAAGTAAAACAGTGCTGAGAGAGGACAGACTCATGGTGTTGAGTATCTCAGGGGGAAGAGCGATCACATAGCAAGCATAGAGGTGCTCCCTGACCTAGACCAGACAAAAAATTACATATATCATCTGGTCTATACTATTAACAGCAGAATCCACTATGACAGCAGTGAAGACAATGTATTTTTGTTCCACTGCTGCATGACAGTATTTAGATTTATCTATCAGCTGCCACATCACCTAACTATCCTGCTCCTTCTTTGGGATCTCATTTTATCTTTTCTCTTACATATATCCTCTAGCATATGTCAACAGGTTGGGAGGGTGGAACAACATGTGGCTTTTCATTCATCTGAATTTGTTGTTACTTTGTTCTCAAATGTGTGACCTTTCGCAACACATCAACATTTTTCCCTCCAATATGGTTTGTGGTTTTATAAACTGAGCAGGATCTCCTGGGAAGTTGAAGCCATTAATAATCACAGAAACCTAAAGACAGATTTAGTAAGGGTTCCCTTAGAGCTTCTACACTCTCTCCCTCAAATGCCAGATATGTTGCAATAATGTTTTCCATTTGCAACACACTGTTTTCAATGAATGGAATTTTTAAGACTAGAGCCCACCTTCTTATGAGATCACTCGATGCGCAAGCAGACAAGTAAGCAAGTGCTGACATTCATGGCAATATTTAGAAAACGCTTTCTGAGCCCTCCGTTTCTCATATTCTTCTGCTTCATACATCAGTAAATTTCATCTTCCTTACATTAGAAATGTGTAAAAAACAGGATGTGCTAGAGATTGTTTTTGAACTTTTTTTTTTCTGATTCTTCAGCTCTTCATAATAGTCCAGCCATGATTTGTTGTATCCCTGTTGGAGCCAAGACTCGAAGGCAGGATATTAGATCAAACACAAGCACAGGCATGACAGATTTATTTCTCTTCAAAGCTGGTAAAATAATACTTACATATGCAGCTGTACAGGATACCAGAGTGCTCAGTTCTGCATACTTGACAGTGAAGCACTGGTGCCCACCAGCTGCATGCTTTTGTCGTGGTCATATACACTCCCTACACACTGCTCCACCTCTGCCCTTAGTTATAGGGGCCTTATTCAGCTCTTTCTTACACAATTTTGCATCAGTTATTGGTTATTGTGTGTATTGCTCTGGGGCTCCTGGTTCCATCGCGTTCCTGTGCTTTCAAGGCCACTGCTATCTTGTACTCTCAGGGCACCCTGCAGCCATCCTATGATCATTCACTCTTATACAGATTTGTACTCTCTGGTCACTCACAGTTTACTGTACACAACAATGTCTTTTACATATATACACATGTATAATTATATGTGTGTACATATATATACACACGTACATATATAATGCTTTTACATTTACATTAGTCAATCAAGATGAAATTAATAACAGTTATTATTTTTTGTTCAAATTTCTCTTCAGGTTACAGTATTTCCTTTTTGCTAGCTTTGTGCATTGATTATTATTCATTCTAAAAAGTTATCTTTAAATCCTGTGAAATAACAGAGGAAATGTTAGGAAGAGGAGAAAAACATAGAGGATCGATAGACATATCTTATTAATTATTATTAACTGCAATCCATGTAAACCGTCCTTTTACAGATTTCCTCTAGCCAGTTATTGCTGTGTTGAACTATTAACGTCAGCTCATGCTGTTCTGAACTGAATCTTCCTCAGGGATCAGTGCTCCATTTTCCATCACCCGTCTACTAACGATCTACAGATTTTCCTGCTCACCACTTAAGAGCAATGAGTTCATTCAATTAACCAAAAAAATAAAAATCTAAGTAAGCAAACGCTCATCCTCCTATTGCAAGTCATTCCCTTAGTACGCCAGCTTCTAGGGGACAGGTTCCCCGACATTAATGGCTATTAGTTTATGTGTCTATATGTGTGGGCATATGTGCTCATTTATACGGGCAGCTTTGAGGGAGAAGGCAGAGACAGAAGTTGATGGTTCCTATCTGCCTCCAACACTGCAGCAGCTTCTGCAACAGCGGCCCCAGGACAAACTGTTGGAGGGTTCTGTCAGGATAAGATAAAAAATTTCTTCTCTCTCAATTCATAACACAATATTTCTTTTCGCAAATTTCAAAATAGGTTCTTCTTCCTCTGGATTAATATAATTTGCAGGCTGCTCAGCATCTAGGAACACCCATTTAAATTCTTAGCACGGGCTTGAGATTCCAGAGAGACAGCAAGCAGCAGAGAAAACTGCAATTCTTAGTTATCATTTGGGGAGCAGGCAAGAAGGAGTTGCTATATCCACAGGTAGTTTTATTTCTCAGAGATGGTGAGTGAAGACTTTGAAATATGTCATTTTTTATGTTTATTTTTTAAATGTAAATATGTTAAGCACACTGAGCCAGTGTTTTCAGAGTTGCATTGGTATCCTGACAGAATAAGCCATATTGAACCCCTAATGGACTCATCTTCCCTCAGAATTCCAGTCATACACATATGTGAGAAGAACATAATCTTTTCCTTTTTCTCCTCTATACAGAGTGTAAGATATTTTACCACTGTTTTCTCTCCTATTAAAAGGAGAGTAATTTATTCAGCTTTTTAGGAGAAGATCCAACTGAGCAGTCCATACAGTGCTCAACATGTACTATCAACCTGTGGTTGACTGAGTCTGTTTGGCCAAGACCATGGGACCTGCTGTAAACGCTGTGGGCAGAGCGTTACAGCATTTGTGCAGTCCTGCACCCTCTCATTTAAGCTATGCCACACTTCAGAAGTGGCCGTGATGGTTTCGCACCTGAGGGCAGGTATTTAAAAGTCATTATAACTGAGAAACATCCAGGTCAGGGCTCTGGCAGCTCCTTTAGGCAGCGTGGGCAGAAAGTTAGATGCAAGACTCCAGATGTTAGCCCATTTGTGAACCGTGACAGCTGGTCAGCTTCAAAACCTCTGTGGTCTTGCAGTGCATGTCAGAGAAGTGCTGTGGGTACCCACCTCATCCTGAAAAGATTTCCTTAGGCCTTTGCTTATATTTGACAAAATTGCCAGTCTTTCTGGCCCCAATGCCTTCCTTAATCCCTTGCCCTATGCAGAGAAATCTCCAGTTTGCCTCTAAAGATGTTAGCAAGTTTTTCAAACTGAAAATCTCCTGGCCTATCTAACTTCCTGGACTCCGTCTTATTTTGGCTCTAATCCATGGACTGTTTTTATGTAAGTACATCTATTTATAATGGTTACAGAAAAGCAAGATTTGTATCTTGCACCAAAATATTCAGAAGAAAACCTCATTTTTTTTCTCTGACTCACCGAGGGGGGTTGATGTTCCACTTTCTCAGAATTACAGGAAGCAAAACTATTTCAAAGACATCTTTGTATTTTCATATCAGATGCCTACCTGTCATCTTGTGCTGGGTGAGAATTTCACTTCATTGACCAGAAGTAACTTCTGTATTTCTAAGTCATAATCCCTGAGAGAATTTCTCTAGAGGGCATGCTATAAACACTGATATTGTGTAAAAAACTGCATTTTACACTTGTTGCATTTTTATCCTCTATGGCGATACAAGAAAGTGTCATAACCTGGCTGTGGCCAGACCCGGTCCAGGCTGTGTTGGAACTGGGTGTTAGGTCAGGATTCATATTTATTTCTCTCTACTAAATAGAGATATTGTGTGTTGGATGATTCCCTGCTTCCCATTTCACAGAATAACTAAACTCCAACTTGCCAAGGATGTTAGTTTGGCAAGTTGTTAGTTAGTATTTCTAAAATATCAGTGATAAAGGTTGTTAAAAAGATTGCAATTTGTATGACAACTGGCGGAAACACAACATACCAAGGCACGTTGGGCAGCGATCATATTATTTTCAACTGTTACAGTGAATTGCTGAGACAGCAAATCACTCCAGGCAACATGGTCAGAGCTAAAGGCTATTTGATCTCGGAGAGATAATACTTAAGGCGTTAAAGGCCACTGTAAGGTAAGGTTTAGATCAGTTGTAACATACACATTCTCTTAATTCTCCTAATGCATGGTGACCAGTCCAGTACCTCAGGGAGGTTCCCTTTGGCATCCCAAAACACATGCCCATCACTCGTCCATGTAAGAGCTCCCCTTTCTGTGCTATCACGGCACTACCTTCTAGTGGGTTGGTCCCTAGGGAGATTAGGTTGGTTGTTGTTGGACTATGTTGGACAACGGCTTGTTGCTACTTGGTTTAAAACAGTTTTGGGGTATCTGGATGCCTATCTTCGCCATGGTTATCTCAGTTTACTAAACTTAGCTATTAAGTTACTGAAGTTCAAATGCTGCCTTTTATGGTAATTAATTTTTTATTTCATCTGTTGCAATACTGTGAAACTTTACAACACCGACCCCAACCCCGGGACAGGGCTGCTGACAGGCAGAGCAGCTCCCCATCTCCCACCTCTATCTGGGCTGCTGCTTTTCCTTGAAATTGCCCTACGAACCCTTCCCGAGCTGCTGGCTCATCTCCTACGCTGACCTTCAGGCATCCTGGGGACTCAGAGGAGCTGAAGAGCTCCCAGTAGCCTCAGGAAGGCCAGTGTCGAGTGATGCCCTTTATCTGCCGTGGATAACCTACCCGCATTTGTTTATTTAACTATGCTTTTACTCACTGCGGGTTAAGAAGTCTTTGGCTTCCAAAACCAAGTCCTACTCAGGAAGCAGTTACGGGTGAGCTCTGCCTAGCATCAGGGATGGCTTTCCTGCAGGTATCAAAGGTAGTAGATTTGGGCTGGATGACATATGTACTTATTTTGAGTGAGTCAGGTTTTGCTTTGTTTGATGCTATAGCCTTTACCTCTCATTACACTGGTTTGTGATTATTTAGCCTTTTTTTTTTTTGCTTCTTGGCTATGAAGTAATGGAACTTCCAAGAACACTTTTTTCCAGAATTCTCTTTATTTTAAAATTCAACAGATATGTTTCATACCAAAATAGAAGCCAAAAGAGACTTGATATTATTTTCTTCTTTTAAGCCAGACTATTATTTTCAGGGTTTTATAACCAGACACATTTTTTTAAATGAATCACTACAACTTGCCATGTTTATATCTCCCTGACAATACCCAAAATAAGTTTTGCAGGCACTTTAGTGATCTTTCCATCAGTGGTTTCTCACAACGGATTCCAAGAAATCTGACAGACTCTTACAGTGTCATGTTCAATATGGGCAGCTCTCTACAACTCTGTTCCTTCTGTCTGGTCTCCATGCTGCCTACCACCTCCGTTTCCATTTCCACCAGCTCTCCAGTTATCCGAGTGCCAGCTGCCCTCCTGGCCATACCAGTTGTCCTCTAAAAGTCTCCCCATTGCCAGACTCTGCTTCTGCAGTCACACACACAACCTTAATCATTCTTCAACACTGCTACTGAGCATATATGAACTTTTCAATCTGGTGGCTGAATGAAAAAATACTCACACAACAACAATTTTTGGAAACTGCAGAAAAAATTTTGAGTGTATGAAACTCCTTCTATCTGAAATAAAATTTCTACTTTATTTTGGGGGTCTTTAGGCCACTTGCATACATTTTATTTTTTCTTTTTAATTTATATTTTATCCCATTAGCTAAAAAAGTTAAAACTAAAAGTCAAGTATATCATTTTGAAAATGTAAAACAAATATTTAATCTTTTTTCCAACCTTATTCCCTTCTCTGCCCTTCAAATGTAGGAGGCTGTACTGACCTCACAGGAATCTGCTTTTTGGGAAATACTGCAAGTAGTTTTTCTATCACCATAAAATGTGGTGATGAATGCAATCATGATTACAGTAGCTTTTATTTTTAGCTTCTTTCTCTGTTCTGTGTGATCCATCTGGCAGTAAGTACAAATGTCTAGTCCATATATGTAGTTCTGGTAAGCTTCATATTCAGAATGTCTTTAGAATCTGTCATTTTCTACTAAAAAAAATCACTGCTTTGCCACTGAGACATGAAGAACCAAGTGGTTTCTTTAGAGGATTTTCACTCCACTTTTTATTAATTCTCAGATTGCAATTATTTTTCTTTAAACTCCAAGAGAAAACTCAACATAAAAAATCACCTTCAAATTCAGAACAACAGACTTGTCAGGGCACTCTTACTGTTTTGGTCAAGGACCTACTTTGCAACTTTGCAAAAGATTACTTGATTCAGCTTGTAACTTCAACTGATGATGCAGAGATCTGAGAATTTAGGCTGGGTCCATTTCTACTTAATAGAAAACATATCCTTATCTTGAACCAGATTTTCTGGCCAAGGCATTAATAGTAATTTAAGCATTTTAAAATAAACACCAGTATTTCACTTATTACTTCTTTTGTAAGTCACCATTTTCAGCCTATAGGCTATGAGGAGAATGGCACCTTAAACTTTCCTCCTTTCTGCACCTTGATTTAGGATTTTTTCCCCCCATATTTTTCCTCTTATTTTTCCATTGGGAAAAACAATGCTCCATGTTAAATATATAGCTGATTGAAAAGTTGCAACATCCATATATTTTAAAAACAATAGTAGGGAAATAAGTACAGAAACAAAGACACTGGTAAAACTCCAACAGGTGAAATGGGGTTCTCATTCTGATTCTGATATAAAATATTTTAACCAAACTGATGTAGCTACAAAAATAGAGTGAACTGGATGAAGACACAAGTTAATTCCATCCTGATAATTGTCTAGACCAAAAAAATAAATTCTTAACATGGATTTTTCTTTAAAACAAGAACTGAGGAAGGAAAGTTTATGTCTATCATATCCTTAACTTCGAAGAAAATGTATCCCAAATTCTGCCATCCTAGTGTACCTGTACAAAAAAAGATAACTAAGTGAATGCCTTAAACATTGTTTTGAGTCAGTTGGTTAAGGTTCCCTGGGCAAAGCTCTGCAGAATCATGCCTTTAGACTGAATCTGTAGAGAACAGAATAGGAACTTCCTTAAATTAACCATCAGGAAAAAAAAAATAAAAACAGTTTATGTCGTGAAACTTTATTCTCTTACGGGCTTAGGCTGTACTTAGCACTGATGAATGCATACAGCTGGTGTTATATCTGTCTGACCCTTAGAAGAATTTGCCATGGAGGTAGAAAATGTGGGTCTGAATCCGCTCAAGCTGTAGAGGACCCTGTATGCAGGTTTCCTTTATTCTGCAAAAGAGGTCTAATGTTTGAGGTATTGAAAATCGCAGGAGGAAAAGCGATACAGGGAGCCTCGTTGTCATAGACGTCAGGCACATTCAGGAGAGAAAGCATTCAACAAAGGTTTTGAGGACTCTAATTCTGCATTTAGCTGCTTAAATTCCACTCAAGTCTCTTTTTGGATATGAAGCATCTTTTTGTTACCAAAATACCCATCTAGGTCACAGGCTTCTAGTATCTCCAAGCACAGATATTATACATCTCTTCTTTGTTTAGATGTGGAGAGAATAAATGCCTTAGAATCTGCAAATCACACAACAACAAAAATAACATGAGTTATTGCTAACTCTTAATAGGATATGGCTCAGGGTCTAGTTTGTTGTCCTCCCTAGGGCAAAAGTAGCATCATCATCTTAAATAGGGATACTTCTGCAAATGTCCCTGAAAAAGCATAAATTTAAACAGATCTTGGGATGAGGTATTATCAGTACATTTCTCCCCCAGCATTTGGGAAGTGCAGGGAAAAGCCAGTAATCCAGGCAGTGGTGGTAGAAAGACTTACACAGAAGTACGTACGCATTGCTCACTTGCTCCAGCTGACCAAGGAAACAAGTGAAACACAAGTCTACACAGCAGGCTGCTTTTAAACCATCATTCTGTTTTATGAAGCATCACACAGCATTTCCACCAATTAACACTTGATAGCAGTTAAGTAAGGACCACAAGCTTACTTAAGGAAAAGCAAACAACCTATTTCATAGGCACTGACTCCTCATGAGACAGCAGTGCTCTCGGAGGGCTAGGGTAGTAACCAGCAGTTGCGGAGTTATTTGAGGAAAATCGTGTAAATCTGTAATCCAGTGGTAAATCTGAAAAACATAAACATACCACATCTGATTAGCAACACAGCCCGTATCACATAAAAAAATAAGCCTGTGATGAACAGCAATACTTCCTAAGTCCTTGAGCTGGTTGCTCCCTATTATTAGAACTCAATCAGTTTGCACAGTTACATATTTATTTGACATCTTCAGCCATGCTAGTAATTAAACTCAACCGCAGGAGCTCCTTGATTGCTACAATAAGGCCAGTCATAGCAAATGACTAAAGTGATAATTAAAAATTATACAAAAATCTTCATTAAACCCTTATAGCATTTTCCCAGTAGCAGTAGTTTTAAGTTCACTCTTTAAATTGTTACCCTTCTCTTCTATCTCAACAATTTACTTGTAAAAGGGCTACTTTTAAAACACAGAAGTCTGTCTTCTCTCTATTACTTTCTTTTCTTTTATTTTTTTTCCTTCCTCATGGCTATAGTAGATTAGATTCCCCCAAAGGCACCTGCTTTCTGCCAGTTCAGTGTTAACAACAACACATATGAGGCATTCTTAGAAATCTGCACTTGTATCTTGGGATGTTCATCACTTTCTGTACATAAAGAGCAGTGAATATATTAAAACAATCCTGAACACTCAAAGCTTTCTTTTCTGTAGCCTTTCTAAAAAAGCAAGCAGTGATACAGTCCCATTATAGTCAGAAAATTGATACTTCTCTTGCTTTTCTGTTATTCAAAGTTCAATAAACCAAACTAAAAATAGCTAAAATTGTTTATTTGTTCAAAAAACAAATACTCTTCCAATAAATGACAAACCAGAGGATAGCTCCTTTCTAATCTGTTTAAAAAACAAATCAAAAGATAAAAACTTTTACTCAGCACCTCTGAGCAGTAAGTTACCAGAAAGACAACTTTGTTCTTTTCAATTTGGAGTAAATTCCAGCTGATGATGTCCTATTACTATAGACTATTAACTTTTTTTGCATTCAGCTGCCCTTGTGAATCCCCAGATCACATCCTTAGCAGTTTCGGCACAAACAGCAGGAAGTTCAGCTCCTGATCGCAAGCAGTTCATATGCAGGCACTAGGACAACATCCAGACCTGCTGTTTTGAGACCATATAAAATACAACTAAGAAAAGAAAACAAATTAGTTGTATGTCAAAAATAAAAAAACAGGCTGTAATAAAGCTGGAGTGGGAGGAGACAGGATTACAAGTGAATTACGCATTGATTGCCTTTTTTAAGTGGGTTACTTCAAGTTGTGGAACAAGTACATTTTCTCATTTTGTCTGAGTCAACAAAATCTCTAGAGCCTTTTCTGAGCACAGCAAAAGAACGGGCAGATGTTTTTCTAGCCTACTGAGGGCCCAATGAAAACGCTGCCTGCTGAGTCTATTTATGACAGCTCTGTTTAAAACGAAGGTTTCCAAAATAAATCAGAACAACTAAGTAGGTATGTCAGAGAATCTTTACAAACTATAAAAAAGTGTTATACAGTTACTTTTATATTTAAATAAAGCTTTTAATTCTAGCACTTTAGAGTCTCCCAAGTGTAGTTTAACCAGAGATGCATAAATGGGGCAGACATGCTGCAGAGTTGTTTATGTCAAAGAAAGGAGCTAAGTGGCAATTTTGCTGGTATTTCACGGTAAAGTAGTTTTAAACAATCAGATGAAACATCAAACCCATTCTGTTTACAATGCACATGACTCCAACAGGGATTTTTTTATCATATTCAGAAACCAGTCTGCCTGTTCAAATATTGCTTTGTTCTCAGCAAGATGACTTTGGAAGATTACATGGAAGAGAAGGTATCTACAATGTTGAAATGTTATACAAGGCATCACTCAAGGTTACACAAGGCCTGAAGCAGACATCATCCACTAAGCACAGTTTATTATTACATAATAATAATGTTACAATTACATTAATAATAATGTTACAATTTTACCATTGCAATTGTATCACAAATATAGGAAAAATATCCCTACATTTTCAGGTTTGTTTTTATCAATTATTTTATTTGAGGCATCTGTTGCATCTGATTTGTCCAGAGTACGTAATCCTTATACTATGCTTTATTTAACTAATATATTTATGAAAAAGCTCTGACAGAAAGACATATTTGGAATATTTGTGGCTATAAATAAAACCATAGTGAAGAAGAAGGGTAGGTAGGCAGGGAAAGAGAAACGAGGATTTTGATTGGGTAAGTGCCCAATTTATGAAAATACAGAAATTCAGAGAATGTTATAGATGAAGTCCATCATAAGCTCTTTTGGATTAAGTTCTTTGAAAGCTTTGCAACTTCATATAAATTGCTGTTGCCCTGCATTGCAAACGCATCATGTGAACTGTACACCAAAGCCCGATCTAGCTCCTTTTGATATATATGGTAATGATATCACTAGCTCCAACAATACTGACTCATCTTTAGAGAAATGATAAAGGTCTTGGATGTTCCTCCTGGACACAGCAGCAATTCATTTCATATCTTTTACTATCTCATATCATCACTTATAGAGAAGAAAAAAGTGATAATTTTTGCTAAACTGAAATAGTTGCACATCCAACAACGTTTTGCAAAAGAAAATACAGTTTATGATAGTAAAGCAAGTTTCAGCCTAGGGAAGAAAAAACAAAGAATAAAGTTGCATATTTCTAAGAAGCTGATTGTTTTCCTAGTGTTTTTGCCAGTAAGTTTCTTTTTCAGGCTCTGCTACTGCTGTACAGACAACTGCTGCTGCCTTGGCAGACCTTTGCATCTTGGCACCCCTTTCTCATCTAAACCTGATGGATAGTCCTAAGTTAGGCAGGGGGTAGGTAAAAAAAAGACCTAAATAAATAACTTGGGGATGGAAGAATGAACTGACTGGTTCTACCAAAAGACTTTGAGGACAAAATCCTGAGAATTTGCTAGGTAATTCCACCAAGACCTGTTTGGTTCCTAAGACAAATCGGATATTCACTCTCTGCACAAGTTGGCATTTCCTCCTATACTTTAGATTTATGGGTAGATAGGGTCTAGCTGCAAAAGATGAGAGCAGGTTAGAAGGAGAGGAGAAAAAACACCAACACTGATAGCAGAAGGGAAACCCCTAGCCTGGTACGTCCCTTGCTATGTCTTAATGAGGTTACGCTGCCCCATCAGTAACCAACAAGGAGATATTTTCACCACTTACTTCAAACCTATGGAAAATTGACTGAGTTATGGTCTTCCAGTACACATCTATCCACTGCCCTCATATATGGGAATGGATATACTATCTATGCTGAGGAAGGCAGATCTATGTACCAAGCAGAAATGAGCCAGACCCCCAAAAGTCAGAAATGGAGGGCTTAAAGGACTAGGTTACTTTTTAGATCTAGCAACATTTTAGTCATTAGATGTTTTTCCCTGAACTTCTGTTCCACTTCTTTCTTTGCTCCCATACAAGAGGCTGATTGCAAGTGACTGATGAAAAAGTTTCCTTGGCAATAACCCTTCAGATGGAGTTACTAGCATTTCCCAGTGGCTTGGGCAGCATTCAAGGATTACATATGTACACTGACCACATCAGCTCGCTTACGGAGGGATTCCTGCATTGACATAAGTCTCTTGCAGGACTTAGCAATCCCGGTATTAATAAAACAGTAGCGATGACATTCTACCAGGGGCCAGAGTGAGGCTAATTCCAGTTACTAAGCTGCTATCTTCCAGTAATTAAGACGTAGTTATCACTCTTGCTCCTTATCCTGCTTTGATGCTTATACATACGTACATACCTACATGTATTTAGGTGATGTTGATGGATTCCCTAGTTACTTAACTGGGAGCGTCTCCACGTCTGTCTCCTACTCATTTATTGTAAGGCAGCTAAAAGAAAGCCACAAGGTTTTTTATCAGGAGAAAAATTAGAGTTCCAGCCACAAACAGAGTAAGCTGAAACGTAATATTCTAGATGAGTGATCAGGAAAATATTTGAGTTACTGAATGGAAGACAATTATAATTTAATCCAGACATAGTCCTGCTTGATAAACTCTGTGTTCTAGCCTAATCCTTTTTTTTTGAGATTTCCTTGAACAAACCAATGCTTTAAGAACAAACCGTGCATTAAGAAAATATAATCTTAACTAAGCTCTTTAGCTGGAAGATTTTTTTTTTAATTAAAAGTGCAGTGCGAGACAAAATACAAGATTTCTCCTAGAACACACAGAAAAAATGTCATGAATCATTTTGCAATATTGACCAACAAAACAAAGCCAACATTTTTTAATCATGACACAACACCAGCATCCCCCTGACGACCGAGAAGTACTACAAAAAGCAGAATTTCCCTCCCTTTTCTGAGTTCATCATTAGTCTGTCAGCTGGGCTGGAGCCAAGAGGCAAAAGCTTCATAGTAAAGAAGAGGACTGTATTCTTAGCAGAGTCAAATATATTCTCCTGATTATACCAAATAAATGGCAGAGAGAAAACTGAAAATCTCTTCATTGAATAGTCAATTTTTAACTCTTAAAATGTTTAAATTGCTTAATTGTGACAAATCTCCAAAACCACACACAGAACTCTATCATATGGCTCACCATCCATGTAGTATAACTATAGGGGCAGATGTCAGTCATCATTAATGCTCTTGCACCTGGAAGAATTCCACTGAGGAATTCCACCTAGCAGCTCTGCCACCATAAATCTTTGCTTATATTTCGTAATTGTTGTGGAAGAATAAGAAAAATAATAATTTCTTAATTACCATTAAAAATAACTTATTAACAGTGGACTAGGCGTTGCTGCTGGAGAGCTCACTAGTTTGGCTCTGCTGTGATGATTAACTCTGAAATTTGCCGATCAATAGGTAAACTAAAACCTGGATTATTGTTTTTCTGAAATATAATTTTTATCTGCTGTTCTTTGTATTGCATAACAACCAACACAGTGCTTGCAGCAAGAGCTCAGAATATGAGAGAGCATTCTTGTGGTAAAAAGAAAAGAAAAAAGAAAACAAGGTCACAACAAGGCTGATCTGATATTGGTTATTTATAGCAAAATTTCTAAGGCTGATTTTTCCTAAACAGGAGATCAGATGTTTGCTGTATCAAAACAAAGTTCCCAAAATATTGAAGTCAGCAGGAGCAAAGCAAAGCATTCCTTCATCTACTGTGTGAAAGTCATTGCTGCTGCCTGTACACTGTGACGGGAAAATGAAAGCGAGGTAAGAGAACCACGGAGCAAGGAGAGCCATGCTGCACTGAACAAAGTCCATAAAACTTCCTACTTTGGAGGTGGCTGTCACCTGCAAAATGCTGTGTTTGCTAGTGCAGTTTGTTCCTGGGCATTCAGGCACAGAGCATAAAACTAGTCCCAGTGAAAGTGCAGATTTGCTGCTTTAATTGCTTTAATTTAATCAGTCACTCTCTGTTGTATCCAGCAAGGGAAATAGGGAAACTGGAGAGAACCTGAGCAGGGAGCTGCTGAGAGACATGGAGCAGAGGATTCACTGTCAGGGATTTAGAGGACGAGTGCTCAGGGGATGGAAAGATCATCCCGCCTTGAGAGGTGACACTGCTTGCAACATGCACTGTCACAGCAACTGTCCTGTGATGAAAAATTCACATGACTTAGGGGCTGCTCGAGAGCTAAGGGAGAAATGGCCCCTGTTGCACACAACAGCTGTGAACGTGGCATGTGCTAAACTATTATCTGAACCTGATAAGTCTGAAGAGAAGAAAAGCAGCCTTAGAAATTCTTTTGCTGCTTTATTTTTGTTTGAGAAAACTTGCTATGTATACGAAAGGGAAATAATGCTCTCTCATTCCTGATTTATTTTAAATGGTGCCCCTTAGGAGGCCCTTTGAGGGAAAAGTATATGAGGCTATGTAAAATTCCAATCTGACCAAAAATATTTCCAATACTTGGTGACTTATCTATTTCTACTGTTTTTCACATTCACAAATTATCGACATTTTACATTGCCACCAGTGTTTGTAAAGGAGCAATCTAAAAGCACCCCATAACTTGGGCTAGTCAAAACCCAATTATAGCTTTAATTATGGCCTGAAAATGAAATTATGCTGCCTGAGTTGAAGGATAACTCTAAAATAGAAATGGCTGAATGGTTCCCCTTTTCATAATGAGTTGCTCATGAGTCCTCCCTTTAATCTCTGTTCTTTGACATCTCACAGAGCAGAATAAAGATTATAGGAACATTTCTGTCAGTTATTGACTAGGAAGTAATCTTTTGGGTTATGCTTGATTAGACAAGGCCTGCAGGGGCAAAAGTCAATACACCTATGTGGAGGAGCAACGAAAAGCTGAATAAATTGCAATGCACTGAAAAACCCCAACTTTTCTATATTCAAAATTACTACCAAATAATCAAATCCTTTGGGAAACTGGGGTCTCAAACCCTTTGGGGAAATACTGTGCCATGAAGAATTTTTACAAGCAGTTCTGATTTACTGGAAAATAATTTCTTACAGCCAAGGTATAGTTTACTGTCAGTTTAATTTGCAAGTGAAAAAATAAATGTATTCTATTTGCCTATTCTATTTGTCATGTTGAATGACAGACATGGTATGTTTTTCTCTCTCGTAAATCAAGAACACTGAAACTATTTAACTGGAACAGATGAATCAGATTCATATTATTTAATGCTTTTCAATTTACACACAAACTCAAGGCAAGATACTGACAATGCAGAGCACCTGTCTTTTCTGTAGTAAATTATCTTTGCTCTCAGTTCATTTGCTTGTGTCAAAACCTCAGAAATGATTCTGTCATATGTGTGTGTATATATATATTTATAAAATATTCCACATGCCAATTCATTAAAAATGCATTTCTTGCATTAAAGAAATATAAAAATGATCTCTTAGGGCTTTTAATAGCAATTACCTATATCAGCAGAGCACAAAAGGAAGTTTAAATCACATATTGTTAAACTTAGTCTGTAGCTGATTTTTTATAAATACATTCTTACACTGAAATAGGTGTGTAAAAGCACAGTTGAAATGGAAGCTATTGGATATCAAAGGTTGCCTCTAATTAACAGGTAATTAGTATATAGATACCTCTAAGTACATTATAGGCCCATTATTGTTTGTTTTGAACAAGCAAGAGCATATAGTTATCACTTGTTACATGAAATACAAATTTAATTTTAATAGGAGCTGGATTTGGCTGTAGATTATGTAGTTTCAATAAAAAAATGTATTCTATTACAGTTTTTTTTTTGGTTTCACTTCAGCAACAATTTAAAATGATAACATTTGTGGCATACAAGTGAATACATGGCTACCGGCTCAGTTAAATTAATGATAAAATAAGGAGCGTTTTTTAAGGGTTTTAAGTGAATCTGTGATGGGCAGACCTGTATATCTGTGACATTCTACACCAGATTTACTGTTCCTGGCACAGCTGCTTTTTGTTTTCCATTGTCCAGATAATTTTCAACTCTAAGCAGAAACATGAACTTCTTTGCCATGGTTCACTTGCAATTTTACCATTATATTTATACTGCAAGCAGACTGAATCCTGCAGGAGGAGGCAGGGAATAGATCCACAGACCTCTTTAAAGGGACGGCTTTGATGATTGTAACTACGATTTTTCTCTGGCACTAGCTAATTGACATAACAATAAGGCATAAAGCCTTATTGTCATATAAGGCTATGGGTACTATAAGGTATGTGGGCAAAGCATGATAAGATTTCATTTAGCTTGTTATTTTAAAAAAATGCTTTATCCTCCTATGTGACATGGGCTTCATTATTAAATTTCCAAAGTGTGAAAGACTGTATCCATAAAAGTTAGTTAGATTTACATTTAAGTCTTCTTTGAAGTGCATCTGTTTCGAGCTCCTACATTGCTCAGTCTCCTATTATTGCTTGCAACCATTTGTAATCCTATGGCAAAACTCACCATTCAGAGATTACGTGACAAATTCGGCAGATTAGGTTAATAATCATGAGATCTTAAACACGTCTATCTTGATATCTCTTTATTTGAATTTAGGGCCCTCTTTCTCATTTTTTTTTCCAACAAAGAAACTAAAAATCCTCTATAAAATCTAAAATCTGCATTGTTACTAATTGTGGAACTCTTTGAAGTGGGACTTAAGTAAAACATCAACCATGATGAGACTTGAAATAAAAGAGTTGGTTTGAAATATGCCTCTCTTAAAATTGCTAATCAAACGGCAATCCGAAATGGCATTACTGGTTAGTGATGCAGGACACATCCTTACGTACATGGTCATTTGGAAATGTGACCAAACAGCAGCAGAATAACAGTAGCGACTTGGAGGTAAAGTCCAGATAAAACAGGTTGGTAGATAAGAGTATCTGGCTCTGCTTGGCTCAAACTAAACCTTCGAAAGCCAAGCAGGATATATTACTAACTGTGGTTTATGCAAAATGTCATTTTTCAGACAACCCCCCATATCTTTTAATTTCCATGTGGGAGCTGGGATGGAAAATTCCCACAGTAATGGATTCTGGTCTTGGAAATTTGGCTTACAGTATCATTGTGCTTTAAAATGGTCAAAAACTGTGAGGGAGCTGTAAATGAGGAGAGATTTAATAGCAGAAAAGTGAAGTAACAGATGGTCTCGTGAATGAAGAACAGGCATAGGAGCATGGGCTTCCATTATTTTATTAACCACTTACTGTCAATATAATCACGAGTTCCTCAGCTTTCAAAATAGTTAAGAAAAGCTTCCCTGCTTACTGAAGTGGTTAATAGCTCATAAAAGACCTTTGACATCTTTAGAAGACTTTCAGTTTAACTCATTTCCTCTTACTATTATAGAGATACAGCCATAATGCTTCTCATCAGCTAAAATTTTCTTAATGTCTTCTTAATGTCAGGGTGATAATATCTACAGTGAAGAGTTTTGCTAGACTTCTGTCTGAGTTCCCATCAAAACAACAAAAAAAAATGTAGACAGAACATAACATGAAAGATCCTTTCTTTCCTTTGATCAATTTTAGCAGTAACCAAAATGTCCTTTGTTTTCTGATCAAGGAAAATGACTAGACTTCTTCAGGGCCTGTCAGAAGAGGTTAGATGACAAGCTGTGACTGAGTAATCTAAAATCCCACTAATACTTTGTTTATTAGAAACCAGATGAAAATTCAGAATTTCTGGTGCATCTTTCAATGCAAACAGCTTTCGTGAAGATATTGAATTTTCAACCATACATGGGAGAGAAGTAAAAGAGAACAACACAGAAATTTAGCGCAAAGAAGATAATGAACAATAAATTGGACCTTTTTTTTTTAATCAAGCTGTCATTTTACTAATTATCCAAGCAATTTATGGGCATGTTAAGTTACTTTATATGTTGAACAGCTAAAAATTGTGAAAGCAGCATTTCCTGTGAAATCATTTTCCTAGAAGTATTTTTAATAAATATCAGATTGCTTCATTTTCTAATATGCATAAATTCTTTACATGAAAATACTAAAAGGCATCAGCATCAAAATCACAATATTTTGGATGGAAAAAAAACATAGAGAATTGTCAAAGTTTTTTTGTATTTTTTTTTGTTTTGTTTTATTTTTAATACCAGCATCTTTAAACAGAGCCAGAACTTTAAAAATTTTTTACATATTACCTCTATGTAAAAAAAAAAAAATAGAAACAAGCTCTGAAAGGTTTTATTTGATAAACATTTTGGTAATATCTATAAAGCCACTCTCATAATCTTGATGAAAACGCATCATTTGTTAGACATTAGTATTTATTTTGTTAAAAAAATCTTTTCAATAAAAAAAACTTTTTAGAAGTAAGTCAAGATGTTCTTTCTGCCCAGATGTATACTGCATCCAAGCAACATGAATCAAGTGTAATTTAAGGATAGTGTAACTGTTTGGCTTTCAATGAATATTTTGCAGATAACAATCTGTTAGGATATTTATTTCTATGTGGCACTTACTGCAGCTCTAGATTTACAAAGACCAGTTCAGCTATTGCTAATAGTATTGTTAGCAAAGTACAGGTTGGTAAAGGAACCCTTGGCCCGCACCATGACCAAACCAGTACTGTGGCTGCACAGTTACACTTGGACTTTCTTGAGAAAGGGTCTATGTTTTTGCAAATTGGCAGAGGGAAGTCATCTGTCAGCAGTAAAATATGTGAGTAGAAAAGGAAAAGCCAGAATGCACTGGACTCACAGAACCAGTTTGAATCTCCTGTAGTTCATTATTCCAAACAAATATAGCTAGACTTTGACTTGCAACCATAGCCAAAAACTTGAGGGCTTGGCAAAGCAGGGCCTCATGCAGCTTGCTGTAACAGGAGTAACACCAGGTATGCTAAAGGAATTCCTCAACATCCATAAATAATGAACATCTGCTCTTCGGCAAGCAAGAAATACCTCTCTCTCCATGGTAAGAACCACAGATGATCTCACACACTCAGCTTTGAGTTTCTTTGCAGGCACAAAGCTGTGAGATAGAAATGTCAGCTCCGAGCTGTCCTTTAGCTCTGAGATAAGAGTTCTGAAGACACCGGTCGCTGCCCCAGAGTGGGTAGAATGCAGTGGAGGAAGGTGCTTCCCAGGACAGAGTACTTGGACTCTGTCCAGAGCATGGAGAGGGACATTGCAGAGGCTCCGCAGCGGTAATCAAATGAGGGGAACTGAGCTGCTTTGCTCCCACTCTTCCCTGTACAACTTGACTGGCCTCACTCCTTCATCTGCCACTGGAAACTTTTGAAACCTTTGCAGTTTAAAGCCTTTGCTAGGCAGGCAAACGGAGCTGTGCTCTGGAAGAGTGGGCTGGAAGGCAGATTTTCACAGACCAAGGCTGCCCAATATAGTTCCTGTAGACCAGCGTCTTTTTAAAGCAAACCCCAAAGGGCATCAGGAAAAAGTATTAGAAGGGAATTTTACAGAAGTTGTCACTCCTGGCAATTATATATTTGAGCTCTGTGCCTTTAGGCTGAACTACACACTGCAACACAGTATATGTCAGAAGCGTAAATAAACTGGGACACTGTAGGAGTTTATCTGTTTTGAGGCATTCTTATAATATAGAAAGATGTGTAGAGTATAATTGCAAAGACCAGCAATTTTGTCATTCACTGACTCCAAAATGTTACCAGCTTTTATAAGAGTGATAGTATAACTTCTTTTCTGGCAACTGAATAGCAGTTGTTTTGCAAATCTGAAATGCTCCTTCAGAACAAGGTTTTATTAGTTGGCTTTAGGCATGAGGTAGACTCTATCTGAACACAGGCCTAGCAGTTAAAGTGCTGTGTCCTTCATGCTGCTAAGCACAGAATTCAAGTAATTTGTTTATTCCCTTAGGCATGGTGTATCAATAATGCTGAGTAAGGAAAATGATTAATTGATAACAGAGAACCTCCACTGCCACTTCATATCCAACTAATATGTATGACTTATAAAGCTATTGCTACTGCTAGAGTTATTGCTACAGAATAATGCATAGTCCATCCAGGACAAATAATTACAAAAAAAAACCAGAACATCAACCATAATTGTATCCTTGTCACAGTCTTGAAGGGAGAGGGTAAAAGTTTAAAGTAATTTCTCAGAACAGAGTGATTTTTAGAGCCTATTTTGAGAAAAGGACATTGTTTGTGATGGTCTTTTTTTAAGATAACAGGAAGATTCTAGGCTCCAGTCCTGTCCATAATGATGCTGTTTCAAAAGAAATGTACATATTAAAAAAGAGAAAAAAAATAAAAGAAAAAAAGAAAAAAATAGAAAAAAGAGAGAGGGGGAACCTCAGCATTTTTGCCTACATTACATTTTTATGTTCATTCATTTTCATTTCAACCATAATGGTATAAGTGAACTGATTCAGAAAAGATAACAAGTCAGATTAAAGGGAAACATATTTGGAAGCTGAATAAACAAAAGTAATTTTGCATGTGTGTTTGCTTCCTACTCTAACTGAAGGTAGAAACATCAAACTGCTGTGGGGAAGTCCTGACCAAACTTGAGAACTAACCTGCAGGCCCTGAAATGTTGAGTTCTCTTTCTAACATAGGATAAATTAAGCATCTAATATTTGCAGATACTAAAGACAAAGCAAAACAAAACTGAACTGGTTTGGCAGACAACTACTACAAGCGTAAACAGCAAAATAATTGCTAGTCATATACTGTTAAGTGATATCAAGAGTATTTTTGAATGTACAATGGACACACATAATCTCAAAAACAGATCTACAGATGACAAAATTATTATGAATACTACATGTTCATTATGGAAAAAAAAAATCCTCCTTACCTGCTATTGCTTCAAGACTAGGGATTGCAATAGTGCTGTATTCGCTAATGCATTTACAGGACCACGTGTTAACTAAAGTTTCCTCAGCATTTCCCAGGCCTGGCAAGCTGTCCACGAAGAAAGAGCCCCACTGTTCAGATACAGAGCAAGGAATTTTAGGAAGATGTCCCTGGGAAAAAAAAAAAAAAGATAAATAAGTGAGCTTACAAAAATATTCTATTTTCCTTCCTGATACAACCACAAATGCTAATTTAGAAAGTCAGTATTGTTTCCCTGTTTTTCTGGGGAAACTGTATGATGTTTCAGATAAATACTGTGGAAAAAAAAATAAAAATCTTTTTCTGAGAAAGCCTCAAACTGCTGTTTGTGCAATTTACTGATTCTCTACAAGGTATAAAGTTAGCTTTAAATATTTTTCTCTTAAAAATGTTTTCTTCATCATGTATTTTTTCATTTGGCATGGCAGCATGAATGGCTTGCCGCCCGTCTCTGCTGGAGAAGCATGGCACAGGCTATAGCCCCACTTGGAATCCTTTGCATGAGAAAGGAATCTACCATGTGCTGCACTAACCACTACCACTAACTGCAAAGAAAGTATTACTTCAAAGGTACTATTATAGCTGCTTCTGAGCAATTAAAAAAATGAGGATGAAGTCACAGCATCCATGGAGAGTCATTCACTTGGCTAGAAAACAGGAAAATTCGGTATTTTTTCATGTATATTTTTAGACATCAACATGTAGACTCATTATGTTTTAAAAAAAGTAATAAAGCAACATTGAAAAAACTTTTTTTTTTTTTTTTTTGCAGTTCATCTTGAAAACTCCTATGTATTGCCATGAGGAGCCAGAAAAAAACTCTAGAAGCCTCTACTGAAAGATTACAAAATGGAAAACAAATCTGCTAAATACACTACAGAAAATCTGCTGAAGTCATTTGTGTGCAAAGTATATTTTCAGACCAGCAAAGTGCAGAACAACAGATATCCTAGCCTGTGCCTCCTGATTCGTGAACTTTTGTACTTTTTTTTCATTCATTCCCTTTCTTAATAATTTTGAGAATGTGCTGAAATAATTCTTGTTTATGACAGATGTCCTTGGTCTTGATCACAACAAAGCTGCAAAAAATCAACAGAACAAAAACAAACCACATTTTTTTTCCTAGTGATTCTGAGCAGCCTTTCTTATTTGAGTGTAGGGTTTCTTTTTTTTTTTTTTTGGCAGAGAAAGAACCAATTTGGACAAATGAAGATACTGTTTTCTGTCTGAAAATAGATTGGAAAAAACCCCATAGCTTTAATTTCAAAAGAGCAGTTAACTTACGAGCTGAGTTAATTTTTTCTCACATACAAGAACATGCCTTACATTTTTTTTTTTTGCCAAACCTTTCCTTTCCATGCAAATCCCAGGACCTTACATCAGTTATATCTCAGTGTAGATGCTATGCTGAATTAAAATCCATTTGCCAGCTGGTTGACACATGCAGAAATCTCTTAAGACAATACCAGCTGTCCAGATTTTTAAACAACAACAAAAACACTGGCCCACACAAACATTTGGACGCATGATGGGCTCCTGTTTACTGACAAGAGTAAACATCAGAGTTCTTCTTTTGAAATAGTTATGATTGGTTCAACAGGCAAATAAAAACCGCAATGTGAGAAAACAAACTGATTTTTTTCAGAGGTCCGATACTGGCAATTTCTTTCCTGTCCTCGTAAGGAGGAAGAAGATAAAATTAGAAATTACAGCCCATGTCTTTAATAAAACCAATAGTATTAAGTATCAAATTGCCATCAAGTCACCTGATATAGCACCTTTATTATGTTGCTGCTGGCTTTTCTTGCCATGACACAGGTACTTTAATAGCTGGGCTACACCTAGAGCCCAAGTCCAAAACCAGCTGTGGAAGCTTTCCCCAACAAAATGCCCCTAGGAAGCACCTGATACAATTCCCTCTGTTCTGCTGCCTTCCAAAGACTTCCTCATCATGAAGCATACATAGTCCACAACCAAGGCTAGGTCATGTACAGCAAAGTCTGCACAATTAGACTGGAGTGGTTTGGCAAAATCCTCGCTCTTTGCACACCTGGATAGGTGCAGATGCACATGCAACCGTGCAGCCCATCAGCTCTGGACACTGCACCACCAGATCTTGCAGAGCCTAAATGCAGGTTTGCTCTGGCTGCAGGACAGAAAATGCTGGTAAGTGCAGAGCCATCCCTCTTTCCTATGCGAACCTTTTGCTCTCAGGTCCATCAGTCAAACAGTACCAGGAGGTTAGTTGTTGACAGTGTCAGTTCAGGTGACAAAGCCTCAAAGACGGAGTCTAGACCTCAAAGAAGTAATGAGGGCACTGCTGATCCCCAAAGTCCCAAGCTTTTCACTAACTCAAGCCACCTGGAATGCTTTCTATCACTTTTACTTTAATAACTGCAGACAACTAGGGCCTGTTAACAGACCAGACAAAATCTGTTAATAGGACCCTCGGGTAACAGTAATTTGTCTGCTTACCAATAGCCTATTTAAAATTGAAATAGGTGTGAATAGGAGGTGAAAGAAAATAGAACATAAACGAAAAATGCAGCTGAGGAGCCTTGTGCATGCAGTCTGTTCACATCTTGTAAAGGCATTTAAATGGAGATTTGCCATCAGGCCATTGTCTTTGTACCAAGTGCAGGGCACATGGATTGCTTTCCTGTATACTGCATCATCTTGCATTCCCTATCAGGGATACTGATGGCCACAGTGATGGCTGAGTGCTTTGTGCCACTAAAACCACTGACTCCTCTCAGTGTCATAAAAAATAAAGTGTAGTTTTGCCTGTATCACTGCAAATATTTGATGTGTCTCTGTCACCACAGCTCTGCTGATAAGGGTCATGGTCCCTGCAGAATACAGCTAGGTTGGGCTGGGCAAGCAGGAAAACCTATCGCTCATCTGCCTTTTCTGTAGACCCTTCTCCCCACAATCTGTGAGTATATATAAAACACCTCACTGATGATCATTATAGCTACATTAAAATATGGATCACTATAAGCAGGCTTCCTTTAAAAAAATATATAGTGATCAGATCCAATTATAAACTAATAAAATGGATTTCAGTCAGGGATATTCCTTTATGGATACTACTTTTCTTATCAGGCTTCATGACACGCCATCAGGTTGTTTCTGAAAGTGCTATTAGATATGTTTTAAAGATAAACAAGAATAGAGAGATAAATAGAGCTAAAAGACACAGAGTAATTAGTCCTTGTCTGATGTCACTTAGAGGGAGTCCTGGAGACAAAAGGTGTTCGAAGGACCTGATTTTCCCTACCAAGCAGCCACAAGACAGTACCGGAAAAAGAAATTTTCCTTCTAATTGAAATCTGTCATTTATATTTGCCAGCAATTTCTTAGTTTTATGCTCCATTCATTCCCATACCTCAAGTTTTTTTTTTTTTTTTTTTAAACAGCCAGTCTAGCTTCTCTGTAATCATTTCCCTCGAAATCCTGGGATGAATTCCAGCTTTTCTTAGAGTTTTTATTGATGAAATTGATCACACATTTAAAGAGCAGAGGGAAAAAAACAAAGCATCCAGCAAAGCAAGCAAACCCCCAAATCTGGGGGGAATCTAGTTTCAACAGGGTTTTTTTGTATTTTTTTCTCTGTCTACTGCACTTAAGAACTCAATAATTGCATGAATGGTTTTAGTCTGCTATTCTCTTGCCCATTTGGTTATGACTCACATACTTGAAAGGACTGCAGTTGTTGCCATAATTTCACAGCTATGTGTATCTGGTTTGCATCATGCCCTCAATTGAAGGGGAAAAGACAAAAAACTACTAATGAAAATGGAAATTATTAGTCTTAGTTTGTGGAGGTTGTGTGAGGAGGATGTTTCCTTCTTCTCTCTCTTTTAGTGATGAAATACAGCACATATAGCTGAAATTTTTTTTTCTGGTAATTTCTTTATGACAGATACAACTGTAAATTAGAGGTAATACTTTATTTTTTAATATTGTATGGCAAAGATTGGTAGAAGGAAGGGCTACATCTTGCATTAAATTTTCAGTCCCTCTTGCCATATGCCAAATGGCATGCACACTCTGCAACAGCAATTTTTGTATTACCAACAAATGGAAAGGCTAATTAATATTAAATCCAATCTGCTAGTGCCTGTTTTTTAAAGCAACTGACTTTGTACAAGCCTTTGAATTGGCTTTTCTCCCTTTTTAACCAAAGGGTTGATCAGAGAAGCTGATTAGGGGAATAAAACTAAAACATCCATAGGCTCGCAAAGGGAATCTCTTTGAACTACTCCTATTAAGTCAGTGGTGTCCAGTCAAGTGCAGAGATATGGATGTGACCTGTTGTGCAGACTCCAGGGAGCAGCAGGGTAATGAAATAACACCACTGACCTGCGAGGCCCCTTGCTTTGCACTCCTTTAATCAACACAATTCATTTCTCCCCTGCTTATCTGCTGTCACTGGTGGCGGATGTAAACCGCGCGGAAGGTTTGTGCGGCAGACACGGTGTCTTACCGAGCTACCACCGTCTGTTACCAGGCTTAGCAAAATGTCAAACCCCTGTCTAAAAGACTCCGTTTCCCGCCTGATAGCTACAGCAAGAGAGAGGATGGATCTGAGGAGGAGTTCACCAGAGGGAGAGCAACCAAATGAAACCAAATCACCAGGAGGTGCTTGGAAATAAGTTAACTCAGTAACTTTTCTATTGTACTTTCAGGGAAGGAAACATGTGCTGGTGTTTTGTTTAAAAATGTATGCTTCAGAAGCCTATATTTAAAATGCTTAAGGCAGCAGAATACCCAGTCAGAAAAAGGCTAAAATTACAGAGAAGAATATTAAACTGTTTCCCCAAAAAGTACTGGGACTAACTGTAATTCTAAGACCCTCTCAAGCACTCACCCTCTACAGATTATAAGAGATCATCTACTCTGTTCTTAAGCTGCAGAAAGAATAAAATATAATACAAATTTCACCTTCCATGGGAGAACCGAATAGTAAGAAAAGTACTAGAGCTAATTAAAGGCCTTGCTACTTAACTGCAGCCAACCTAAAAATTATATTATTTATCTAGGGTAACACTCAGTAGCCTGTAGTTGATCCGTCGTAGAAGCTGCTCCCCTGGTACGAACTGTGAAGTGTTCAGGTGACGGGCTTGCAACAAGCAGTGGTAGTTTCATCTTGTGGGATGCAAGGCAGGTTCTGGTTACTGCAGAGGATAAGACTATCTTTTTGGCTAAAGAAAAACACACCTCCCACCTTTTTTTGTGGTCCACAATTGGGCTTGGTTAGGATAATGATGACTGTGTCTCATCATTAGAGCCAAAAAAATGAACTCATACAATGTCAAGCGTGATGGCATCATCTTGGTGTGACTATGAGGACATGCCTAGAAGAGACCCCAACACTGCCAACAGCCTTGTTAGATGACCAGGTTTCTTCTCAGTGCAGGTGGCACTAGGCTTTCTTTCTTCTACTCTAGGAAACAGCTGCAAGGCATTACCTTACCTCATATTTTCCTTTTTTCTCCAAGGGCTCAGATTCAGTCTCCGCAGGCACCATAACTTTGTCCCCTAGAAGCTCCTCTAAGATGAAGACAGTTTCCCAGTTGCTATAGTGACGAGCTGGGAAAATATCCGAGTGCATGCTGTCACCAAAATAAACAACCTACGAGGGAAGCAGCAAATTAAAAGTTCTTTGTATTGAGAAAAACAAGCAAGCCGTATTTCAAAGACAGAAAAAAAAAAGAGTTTTAAAGCAAACTAATAAAAATTCCTTCATGTTTACAGTTGGCCACAACACACATGTCTTATTAATGTTATAGTCTTGTTTTTTTTTTCTTTTTCTCCAATCATCTTACTTCCAGCTTCTCCATAAGTAAAAAGGCTAGCCTTGCATACCTTCTTATTCGACCTGCCAAAAATTACCAGGTTTGGGACTGACACACAGGACAGCACTGAGATTCTTGATGGACTGCAATAGCCTGCTAGGAAGCAGTAGAAAAGCTTAACAAGAAAATATCCTAAATAAGCAGAATGCATTTTGGATGACTCTGGAAGCAAAGAAAAACACAGCATCTACTGCTGATTCAGAGCTCTTTGGTACCTATGTGGTAGTTTACCCATTAGGACCAATGTGCTCCTGCAGTCTTCACTGGCATTTGTACCCAGCCTGCACTGTAAATGGGGAGATAAAATGATCCTAGTTTTCACTTATGCCACCTTTTCATCCAACTCTCTCCTTGGGAATATTATAGAAAAACACTTGGTTAACTGGGAGATGATGAAGACGCAGGCACCTTTAGCACTAGTATATGCCAATGCAACATTTTTTCCACAGTTTTTTATAGCAGAAGCAGCTACATCCCCCCTACTAAGAACTAAATAGGAAATATTATGCACTGGGAAGGATGTACAGTGAGTTAAGAAAGAAGTCTCTCACCTTCTGCAGCAACTGACCATCTATGTAAATGCTGGCTATGAAGTGGAATGATCAATTCATCATGGAAGTGCAATGAAATTTCTAAGTCCAGGGAAGAATGCAGTCTGATGTGACTAATCACATCATTAACCTTAATGCAGGCTGATTTGGGGAACCTTAGACTGAAACAGGATGTTTTTAGGAAAATTTGGTCACATTTATAACATACCTTGGGGTCCAACTTGCCAGTCATCTTCTTCAGTAGTTCATAAAGATGGATAGCATTACCTTGGGAATACCAGCCAGGCTTCTCTAGGGATAACAGAGCCTCCTGCTCTTCATCATTCTCTGAAACACCAAGCAAAATTGCCTGCTGTTAATGATAGCAGCACATGCTCTGGTATTTGTGAGACATGTAAGAAATTGCATATTCATAGTTACAAGACATCAAAACAGTTCCAGCATCTGGCATGAGCTTCAGTTCCATGTTCTGACCACAGGTTCAGTCAAAGTGGAGCTGAGACTGCTTATGTACAAAGAGGGGCAAATAATATGTGACTTTGTGTATAATTATGTTTAGGAAGCAGGAAATAAAAAGGGAAACATGTGTGAGAAAAGAAGCACCCAAGTCTCTTCTGCAGGATCTATAGAAAAGCAGGGGAAGGAATGTCATAGGCTTCACCTCCCAAATATTTCACCAGTGAATGTAAAAAAACCAACACAGACGAGAATGATGGAGATGCTGCTACAAATGAGGGGAGAATGTAGGGAGGATGGGGCGAAACTCTTCTCGGTGGTGGCCAGAGACCACAGCAAGAGGTAAATGGGTACAAATTAAACCACAGGAAGTTCCATCTCCATATGAGGAAGAACTTACTTCCTGTGAAGTGACAGAGCCTGGAACAGGCTGCCCAGAGAGGCTGTGGAGTCTCCTTCTCTGGAGATCTTCCAAACCCGCCTGGATGCCACCCTGTGCCACGTGCTCTGGGTGTCCCTGCTTGAGCAGGGAGTTGGACTAGATGATCTCTGGAGGTGCCTTCCAACCTCAACCATTCTGTGATTCTGTGATCTAAGGCAAAACCATGACATTTGACAGACCACAAGCAACACTGTGTACCCTTCCTCATAATCAGAATAATGGCTATTCTTAACACTGACATCACCATAACAAACCAGGTTGAGGTAGTTCTGATGACATCAGAGAGCCTTAGATCAGAACAAGCAACAAGTCGTTCTGGCTATCAACCAGTTCTGGGGAAATGATGAGCAGATGATATTGCTGCTGACAGTGTACACTTTCTGCATATATTCACATTGGCAGCTGTCAGCTAACCACAAAAAATAGTAGAACCTGAAACTCTGTGGTTATCAACTGACCGTGACATAAGCTTAGTTTCTAGCTGTTTTTGAGGCAGCTGCATCTGGCCTGCCGATATAACTTTATTGTTCATTCAGGTCCATGTGCTACTGCCAGAGTTCCTTTTAGCTTCAAGCTGGAGCCAAAATACTAGCCATAGTGAAATGATAAGCTAGGTTTCCCTCAAAAATATTAATAGCTTCTCTATCAAAGCAGTTAAAACAAAAAGTTGATTGTGTTATTCAATCTCAAGGAAACATGCATATTTTTATCCTGGTGAAAAGGGGCTAAAAGCCTGTACAGTACTTCAATCTGACTTAGGTAGAGCACCAGCATTTAAATCTTTCTCCAGCTTTATACAACTCTTTAAAATATTTAAAATCTGTTAGGAAGAAGATTGAGACAGAGTTAGTAAATTTTGCTTGGCTGGAGACTGCTGAAAACTAAGAAGTAAAGTTTGGAAAAGCAGATAAACGACAAGATGCCTTTATGTTTAAAAGCAGTTAAGATGTATATGGCACAGTAAATCATTCCTTGAAGTAAGAAGAAGAAGAAAATCTTTCTTTAATATTACGGATCTAAGAATTTAAATAAACACAGGATTTATTCTCAGACAAAACAGTTCTATATTAAGGGTGTTTTATAAACTAGGAAAAAACAAGGTAATTCAAAGTTGACACTAGCAACTCATGTGGAACTTATAATATCTTTGCCTTTGTTCTTCTGCAGCAACCTAACAATAATAATAATAAATGATAATATCCATAAAAGAAAGTCTCCCTCATTTTATTTTTCCTGGCTTTTAAAATAGTTTTGACCAAACAGCTTTACATCAAAGACACTTTCAAAAATTTTGAGGGTTATTTTTAGATATATTTGTAAGGCTAGCTGAAAAAGTAGACACAATCTTCAAGCAACAGCAAGATGCAGAAGGAGCACTTACTAAAACGAAACTCCTTTGAGCTATTACCAAAAAGTTTTTTGACATTAGTAAAGGCACACACAACTATCATAGTCCATGACTATGATCTGCCCATTCAGTCACTCAAGAAAAACAGAGCTGGTACCAGGGGGGCAGGTTGGAATAATAACCTAACTCTTGTACCTACAAACGATACGTATTACAGCAGCACCAGGAGGTTCCAGCGGAGAGCAGGACACTGCCTTGTTATCTCTACAAAAAGGCATGTGGGTAGTCCTGACTGAAAAAAAAATCACTCTAATTACAAGGTAGAAGATCTCTCACTCTATGATGTGATACATTATTGTCACCCCTAGCACCACTATTCATCTTATTTGATGCATTCGAAAGAGAGGTTTGTAATTTATAGCTAGAATCTAAATTACTTGGCTGGGCTCATTGGAATGCACCCGAGAGAATAAGAAGCATTTTCTACAGATGCCAGCTCTGGCCACTGACTGCAGAAGGATAGTGATTAAACTAGGATCTTCACAGTTAAGTAGCTGAAACCAGGAGAAAATTCAAGCCTCCGTTCCCACCTCCACACAGAGAAGCATCAAACAGCATCAAGACATCTCATTCATAATAGGAACACTCATTATGGGAACATTCATTTTGGGAACAATTTTGGAAGATGTTCCAGAAATCTGAAGAATCGGGGAAGGCCCCTTATGATATTTCAGTTCAGTTTCAGGGTTCCAGGACTAATGGATAGTAACTTGCTTCCTGGACTATCTTGCACGTCTGCTTGTGCCCAGACAGCTAGTCTGTGGCTGATATGTGGCTGACTGTGTCAATTTTATTGCTATAGTCTGAAATGGGAGCAAATTTACACTTTAATGAGGTTTCTGTTTTCTCAGGCCATTAAGGAGAAAGGTTTCAAATTCAGTTACACATTTTTTTTGTGACAAAATATACTCATGAAAATTACTCTTTGGCACTGGCTGTAAGGCCATTTTCAGCAGTTTTGCCATGTAAAGATGAATATATAGCAGCTTTAAACACCTTAATGATACAATTTGCTTCACGATTGCATTACATCCTTGAGACAGCAGATAAATGATCGTACTCAAGAAATCTCTCTGGTGCCTGCAAAAAAAGCTGCAAAATGTGATTTTGATAGTTCCTAATGTATCTTAGAGGTTCCAAGTGTAACACAGGCTACACTCAATCAGACAAGAAGAAATCTGTTGCTGACCTTCCTTCCATTTTGCTGTTATCGATTCTTGAAAGTTCATTCAGAGGTCAGAAATGCTATAAATATTACTTCAGCAGGAAGAAACATATATAGGTGGGGATGCTAATGCTTCAGGTCATATAAGTGGGAGGAAGGGGAGATGTCCTGACAATTTCAAACGGACTGGATAACCAAAAAGAATTTCTTAGATGATTTAGATTGAGTGACTTGCTTGCTTCTGAAGTCTAATATATCACCGCAACTTGGATTACTGGCTGCAGGCTGAAAACATGCCACAACATGAAATGTAAAAATATCATGCAAGTGAAATTAAAATAATTAAAACCAGAAAACAATTCTACTAACAAACTCACCAAAACCACAACAGTGATTCTGGGCAATTTTCCTGAGGGGAAATTACTGCTCCTTTCTAACAACAACGAATGCTTCATTCATGCTGGGGCAACACCAATACCCCTGGAACGGCAATCTGCACACTGCGGTGTTTAAGAATGAGGGAAACACATCCTGATGCGGAAAGCCATTCTGATCACCAAAAGTAGATATAGTTTTAAAAATAAACCACTTCACTAACAAGTATCCTTTTACTTAAAGTGCCTTAAAATGTCGGTTACAGGTTTACGCACACAGTGTGAAGAACATCTGGTTTCATTCTAAAAGACTACGCAGAAAGTAATCGGCAAAGTTTATTCCCACGTAAATGACAATCGACAATAAGTTACTTTGGCACAGAATTGCTCTTTGAGAAGGACTACACATGCTTGCTTACTGCAGTGTGCTTACCTATGCGTTCATTGGTTATATCTACCCTGATGGAAATCCGAATACATGAGGTTTTTAAGGTTATGTCCACACTGAACGTCAAGCCCAGGATTTGAAGCCCTGTCCTTAGCCTACCTGACATTTATCTTGTGTTAACCCAACCCACGGGACAGGGCAGCACTGCCCCCCTCTTCCAAGACCCCGAAGTGAGTTTATGCTTCAGCTGTTATCCATCTGTTATCCAACAGTCAGTTGCACCTACACTGAGGTGAATTTTCATCAGGTCACCCATAAGGCAGACTGTCCCCTGTACTGCTTTCTAAGGTAGTGTCCATTAAGCGGCCGTCAGGGACCGGTGTGAGGACCTGCAGCTGGCTCCTCAGTCCTGCACAGCTCTGACCCCCGTGGCTGGGCCGTCACTNAATTTTCATTAGGTCACCCATAAGGCAGACTCTCCCCTGTACTGCTTTCTAAGGCAGGTGTCCATCAAGCGGCCGTCAGGGACCAGTGTGAGGACCTGCAGCTGGCTCCTCAGTCCTGCACAGCTCTGACCCCCGTGGCTGGGCCGTCACTGAGGGCAGAGAGAAAATCCAAGTGCCAGCTGCAGTTTCTGTACAAATCTGCAGAAAGAGGCGACTAGAACGACAGGCAGCTCTTACAGCATCTCTCTACATACATGAGCTTAGCACAGACGTGAGTGTGTGTTTAGCACATTGAAGTCTCTGTTCAGACCTCAAGAGCCTGTTATAAAACAAAGAAATATTACGATTCACAACTGTCATACTGATATACTTCTTTGCCGTTCAAAGTAATGTCATTTCAGAGGCATTACTATAAACACGTGGCTGTATTCCGACCTGGCTTGCAAGCATAGATAGCATTTCCAGGTCACTTAAGAAATACAAACTCTCCCTTTTGGCATGAGGTCAGGGCAGGAAACTACAACTTTTTATGGTGAACTGCAGGGAACTGCATAAGCAAAATGCTTCCAGTGACTTCTTCCAGTTGTAAAGGTAACGGGACAAAAACTGTTAGGTTCCCCTATGAACCCCCTTCTTTTTCTGAAGAAATTAAGTGCTTGTAAGGTTGCTGAAGGTAAAGGTTTACAGCACAGAGACACCATAATACTGGCTAGCAACCCAAATTCTCAATATAAAGAAACCGTCTTTCTTGACTGGCTGTAAATTGGCTGCATGATTTCTGCAGGGCCGCAGTGTCACTGGCTGGTCCTGTAACTCCTGGAGCATGTGTGGCCGAAAATGAATATGGCTCAGAAGCCACAGAAGAAAGCTCCACGTGGAGCCAAGCCAGAGAAAGGGGGATGCACCCGTGTCATTGGCGCTGCTTTCCACTGGGGACAAACGGGGCACCTCGAAGGGAGGAGGACAAGGGCTCAGAGCAGGTGGGGATGTGAACCCTCTGCACTGCTCTGTGATACCATGGCATTAGCTTTTACTGAAACTCAACCCTCCTCATCTGATCCTCGTCATCCCCTTTCAACGCCATAAGCCTAATTGCAATTTTTATAACAGCTGACGGATAAAGTGATACCCAAGACTTGAGACAGCACGCCAGGAGTCCTTACCAACCTGGCACTGCTGAAATTGGAGTGGGGTGAGCTCCTTCCCTGTGTTCAGATGCAGAAAACATCCCTCCTGCGTGAGCAATCCTCCACTGGTCATGTAAAGATCTTGATTCTCAGAGTACGACTCCAGTAAGTTGGAGTATGTAATTTAACCCCCATTTTTCCCTTATCTGTAGCTACTGAGATGAAACACTGGGGAAACCTCCCCTAGGCACGTAAGCCATCCATTACACTGAAAATATTTCTTTAAATAGAGGGAATTCTTTGAATTTCCATCTCTCCCCAGTTCATTGGCAGACCGAGTGGTTACTGAAACTTTANCACGTAAGCAATCCATTACACTGAAAAATATTTCTTTAAAGGGAATTCTTTGAATTTCCATCTCTCCCCAGTTCATTGGCAGACCGAGTGGTTACTGAAACTTTAGAATCGCCTGCACTTTCTCAGAGGCAGCACAAGGGAGGACTTAACTGTTGGTACAGATTCATGCAGGTATTACTGTGCCTTTTCACGTCCCTCAATTAGTTTTGTGCCCTGGAAGCGGCTGCGAAATCCATCAGCCCTACATGTGCACCAGTGCTTGCTACTCTGGCTGGATGACTGCAGGGGAGTGATAAGAAACAAATCTTTCCCTTAGCATGACGAACTGTAACAAAAGGTTCAAAAGTGCCGGTGATTTTGGCTCTCTGCATTTTTGGCTGCCCAATCTGATTTTTCAGAAAGTGCTGAGTCTGAAGATCAACCCCCCTTCCTGCCCTTGTGTCATTCTGCCCTCCTTATGTTGGCAGAATGCTTGACTAAACAATGAGAGAATCAAACAAAATGGAAACTCATTTTTGAAAAAATGGGATTTGGGCTGGGAAATGGAATTTTACACAGGCAATAACACACTCAGCTTAATAGCTCTAGCTATAGCATATGTACTTCTTAATATGGAGAACTAAAAAGCAGTAGCCTCTAAAAACTGGCAGTATTCCAGAATAAAACATAAACTGAGGTTTACATAAATACGCATATATATATTAATACATAGGCATAAATAAGGGTATAAATAAAATAAAGATAAACCATTCTGTGAAAAAAGATAGTAATTCGTAAGTACTACTTTTCCAATTACCAACATTTTCTTTTCTCATGACAATCTCAAGTTCTTTTGCTCATTTATGAGGGTTGGTAAGGCCAAAGTACAAGACAGCATACTTTCAAATTTCTATGGGCATACAAGAAACAAACTTCTTAGAGGAGAGAATGAAAAGAGGATATGTACGGTTTTATGTTTTCAGTTTTACTCAAATCTTCATTTAAAAAAAATTGAAATCTGCCTTACTATGGCAGGATTCATTGTATGAAATATTAGAATACATAGAGACAATACTCAAGTTTTACTTGTTTATAAGAAAATCAATATTTCCATTGTAGAAGTCCACAAGTAAGTTATTTTAGTAAGTTTTGATTTCAGTGTTACAGGAACTTAAAATTACATATCAGTACAGATTTGGCAATTTGCTTTTAAATCTGTCAAAGCATTAACTTTTTAACTTCTCAGGAATAGTTTGGCTAATGAACAAAGTGTTTCTTCCATTTAAAAAGACTGATATGATGAAACAGAAGCAAGGTCTTTTTCCTGGTTTTGGAAATGATTCATATCCAAGTTCCAAGAAACCTATTTGCACAATATATTTCACATAGGATTGGTGATTGGTCTATAATTTCATTTAACTCTCCAGAACTTCTACTTTGGGAAACAAAAGAGGGACAGAAAATAAAGAATTCCATTTATTCTTTGCAGTTTTCTTGTAATTTTTATACAAAATTGGGACATTTGTAGTGGTACAAAATGGCAAGATGAGAGAAAAAAGGCTTACAGTGTTACTCTGAACCTTTTAGAGCTTCATAAATGAGAGGCTCCCAATATGCAGACATTATGTCCCCAGATGATCCTACCTTTATTAATGCTGCATTCACCCTAGAGGTCCCTATTTAATTACAGAGAGAGAGAGGCAGACTCTTTCTGAAGGCAGCTCAAAATCAAGTAAGCAAGGCAAGGTGTGGTAACTGGGTAGGGGAATGCCATAATCTCTTCAAAAATTCATATTTCAGGTCAAGCCACTTTCTACAACCTTTCCTTTTAGGATATGATTTACAGTTTTAAAAAATCTAGACATCTCAAGGTGACACTTATGCTATTGAAGTACTGGCTGTCCATGTTATATGGAGAGAGTTTTTAAGAAATACAGGATGAACCAATTAAGCTCCTTTTCTACCATATGTGAATTTAGAAAGAAAATGACCCAACTGTGGAGAATTTGAAAACCAAAGAGACAAATTGTTTTGACTTTTATCTGGGCAAAACTATGAACAACCACTGGAAAGATGTTACAAAATTGTACAAAATCTCACAACTCTGAAAGAATTCCAGAAGATCTCTTGGGCTCCCAGCATCTAGTAAGATACTTTTCTCAGTTTATTTTCCAAAGTTCTTTATTTTTGAAATTATGGCAGTGTAGCCTAGAGTGTCCAATTTAACCTGGGCTGTGATGGGGAACTATTTTGTCCTGTTTTTGGACTGTGACTATGGCTCAGCAGTACGGGTATACAGAACAAACTGTTCTTCACAGACAGACACTGAGGCTATTAAACTTGGTGGCTACATGGGCTGTGAACACTGGGCTGTGGATAAGCATTAGAAATGAAGAATTAGAGAAATTGTCAGGGTAGGACTACCACATGAACTATGTGAAGATACTGAAGCTATTGGGAAATGGGGCGAGCTGGAGGGAAGAAGATGAGGTCACCAGTTAGACACGCTGACCCAAGCTATCACTTCAGCAAAATGTCTCAATTAATTTTAATTATTAAAATAAAATCAGGATACACAAAGCAACTTCCTTAATCACTGCAGACTTTAACCTTGATTCATCTAACACTCCAGAGCAATATCAGCTGAAGCAAGGCATACTGGAATTTGCTCTTGGCCCACACTCTAGCACAGTGAAAAGCAGTGCGGTGGGCAAAAACTGCCTGCCATTCATTTACTTTGGCCTCAGATATTAAAACAATAGTTCCTCACACCTCGGTTAAGACTAAAAAAAAATCTATTTCTTGATACTAAACGTAGAAAATACATCATGTAAGTGGGAATAGCCAATTTGACTGTGAACAAGCCTACCGGCATAAGACAATGCAGACTCTGCTGGAAGAGGCCTTTGATATTTATTTTTTCAGTTCCCTAAAACGTGTTCTTTCAAAGAGTGCAGCAATTGCAAGGTAGATCTGAATACACATAGCTATTGCACATACTCTGCTTGGAATACAAAATAGGCACCTTCATTAACCTTTATATGAAAAGTGTTTATTGAGCAAAGTTCGCTTGGTTAGAAGAAAAACTCACTCTTTGTTTTTTTTCCCAGCTGATTACACTACCTAAAACTCCTAGTTTGATTTTATTAAGTAACTCTGCTTGAATCTCCAGTTCTTTAAATATCATCTGCCTTTGGCAGGGAGCAAATCCCAGTTTTACTTCAACCTCTACAGATTAATTTAAGATTGAAACTTGCACAGGAAAAAAATAATAAAGTAAAATAAAATAACAAAGTAAAATAAAATAAAATGCTCTCTCTTCTTTCCATCTTTAAGAAGGCAAAACAGTTTTCTTAATTCTTGCAGGGTTTGTTCATATAAGTTACCTCATAACCCTGGTCAAGGTTTCACTAGACAAACACATCTTGCATTCAAGCACTAGCCAGACAATTTTATGCTAAAGTTGTGCAGCTGTTTATATATATGTTAAAAAAAGTGGAGAGGATGGGATGCACACTACCACCTTCTTATATTAGCACATATTGCAAGTATCTAGAGAAAAGCTTGAAGGAAGAACTGCAGGCAAGTAATGTTCCTCTGTGGTTTGTTCTAACATGGAACATAAATCACCCATGCAAAATGGGAAACATGGAAGGAGGAACACAGACATAGAGGAACTGAGACATAGCAAGTGAAGGCAAACTCCCTGTCTCCATGTCTACTGCATGGAGAACTCCATGTTCTCCCCATAAGGGAGTTCTCCATGCAGTAGTTTTCTGTTCTGCCTGCCAGGGGATTACACTATTTGTTCACCAAGATGAAGTCTTCATTGCGCTTGTTTGCTTTTCAAGCTTGCAAGTATTTGCTGCTTGCTAATTTTATGTATTTTTACAGATTACTTTTCTTTATGTCCAAAGCAAAGAGTATTCCCATTGCTTTAGGGAGAAAGAAAAGAGGAGAGAAATAATTACCTACATCCAAAATAACTACTTATGTGCATGGACATGAATGCAGAATCAGATAGAAAACAGTTTAGCAAAAAGGGAAGTAAAACAGCACTATACAATAGTTCATGTAGAATGGATCCTAGCAGAGAGAATAAGACTGTTTTGCTATCTTCATTAGGAGATACAGAATGTTACTTGAGCATCTAACACTCTTAGTATGAATTTATTTATAGGGAATATAGTACAATGCTCTTCTTCACTTAAGAATTAAAAATACATTAAGAATNTACACTATTTGTTCACCAAGATGAAGTCTTCATTGCGCTTGTTTGCTTTTCAAGCTTGCAAGTATTTGCTGCTTACTTGAGCATCTAACATTCTTAGTACGATTTATTTATAGGAAATATAGTACAATGCTCTTCTTTACTTAAGAATNATACAGAATGTTACTTGAGCATCTAACACTCTTAGTATGAATTTATTTATAGGGAATATAGTACAATGCTCTTCTTCACTTAAGAATTAAAAATACATTAAGAATATTTATCTCTAAAATGTCATTACCAATATCTTAAAGTTTCATTTTACTACTGTTTACCTTAAACTCAGTATAAATTTTATTAAAACATTTAAAATAATTAATTTAGCTACTACATTTTCCTTTATTAAAAAAAAAACATGAAAAAGTATGTACTGTTTTGGTAACAAAAAAATGTAAATAGCCTTCTGTAAGTAAGTTAATGATTTCACAAGCACACAATAGCTGCAGATAATGGTTATTAAAAGCTTGCTTTCTGGTAACAGGCTTGCTCAAGCTGAGTAATTGGAAGACAACAACTGCACCAAAGCACAGGCAGTTCACTTAACCCAGGACTGCAGCAGAGTCCGGCAAATTAAGTAACATCACTGAGAACACTGCTGGGAAGGCTAGCAGAACCTGGGAATCTCTCTCCTCCTGTACGGAAAACCAGGGATTCAGCTTAGTACCGCTACTAGTGAAAAGTAGGTTTGGAACTGCCTTTTAAAGAATTCCTCTCTGTTCCTGTTATTATAAACAAACAACAACAAACAAAAAGGCAAAGCAAAACAAACAAAAACCTCTCTGAAAGGAAATTTCTCAACATAAAGGAAACTTGGAATGCATTAGCTCTTTCCTTTAGTGATATGCAGGTATCCTGCAACTAGTAATTGTAAGGTAAATTAATTTCCAAAGATGCCATAGAAAGAAGAAAAGAAGAATAAAAGACCTGCCCCTACCAGCCTTAACTGAAAATAGCTGTATAAAAAAGTTAGCAACTGTCTGCCATTATAGAATGCAGACACTGCTACTAACAGTTTAGCAAAACATAGCAGAATATCAAACATACCAGAAAGACACAAAATATGAAAACCAACACAGTGGGTGGTCTTGCTCAGTAGCAAATTGATATTTGCCCTGCTCTATTGTCTCCCTTATCTTAGGAAAGTGTTCAAGAGGCACCAATATACAGTTCAGCACTTACCATACATTCGAGCTTCACAGAATCTCCCCTTGGTGCATGTTCATATATTATCCCAACAGGAGTTTTGCAATCTAACTGCACTACCATTAGATTCTTTTAGTATATTCTATATTTTATTCCATATTATTTCTGTCACTTCTAGGGAGAAAAAAAAAAAGGCTCCTTTAAACACCTGGTTTTCTGCTGTGAATATTTGCCACGATCACCATACACGTTACTCTCTATTGCACAAAGCCTCCACCAGCCTGTATTTTCTTAAGCAAAAGCACTAGAGAAAATTATTTTGGAAGTGTGCTAGCGAGTAATTAGGTGGCACTATGACAAGCTCCAAGGTGAGGAAAAGGAGAAAGTCAACTATGACCCTCTCCCGATGGACCACGCTGGAGCTGCATGCAGCTGCCGAGCAGGACGGTCCCTACACAGCTGGCTACTTGCTTTGCGCTGCGGTAGCCTGGCTCCCGGGACAACGGATTGGCACTTCTGCCATAGATTTCCTACACGGGAAATGAGCCTTAGCATTCATTTTGTGTGGAAGCGTTAGGACACTCATCTCTCGAGACCTAGGCACAATTTTGTGGCCCAGTGGACAAAAGTCAGTGTCTGAACTCGAAGGAGAGTCAAAGAATGAGACAAGGCTTGAACAACTGGCAGAGATTTCAGACGTGCCCTTGAAGGTCTGCTAGGCCAGGTGTGCATCTGGGATGCCAGCGAGCGGAAATTGGAAAGAATCAAGACCATCTGTGCCCCAAATCTGTATTAAATCTTTTGAGATACTGTATAACTTCATACTTAATAACCTGAATGAAAAACATGAGGAAATTAATGTTTTAAGAAAGAGAAAAAGGCTTTATGTGTCAAGCCATCAATCTAAGTTTCAAAACATTGTAACCAGGCTGGAGTTGGAAGACAGACAACAATTTCTTGGAAAAGTAAGTTTAGTTACTCTTTGCTGAAACTACCAATAAGAAAAAATTGTATCTTACATACGAAAATCTTCTTAGACAAATACTTTTTTTCTAAGAAATAAAAGGGAAATAGTCCCCACGACACTTCCTATAATATGCTTTTTCAGTATGTTATTAGTGTAATTCACGTGGTTTGCAAAATCACTTGCTGTGTATGTGAAAACATGATTTACCTCATTTCTCAGAATTAAGAATATTGTGCAAGCTCCCCCCCCCACACACACACATGCAGGAATTTCATGGATAAAATCTCTCGCTACTATCATTAAAAAAAAAAAAAGTATGATCTTGGAATGTTCAGCTTTAGTCTGGCAGTATCACAGAGACACCTGGGAGCTGCGAACAGTAAGAATATATGTAAATTATTTACACAGCAGATAAGAATCAGTTTAGAATGAAAAGGAAAAGTCCTGGGGTCACTATGGATGAGCATGCAATATCTGTATGTAAGACATCTTGAGTCNCTCCCCCCCACCCCCACATGCAGGAATTTCATGGATAAAATCTCTCGCTACTATCATTAAAAAAAAAAAAGTATGATCTTGGAATGTTCAGCTTTAGTCTGGCAGTATCACAGAGACACCTGGGAGCTGAGAATAGTAAGAATATATGTAAATTATTTACACAGCAGATAAGAATCAGTTTAGAATGAAAAGAAAAAGTCCTGGGGTCACTATGGATGAGCATGCAATATCTATATGTAAGACATCTTGAGTCCTAATTGAACAATAATGAAGGGATGGAGTAACACAGACAGGAAGAATATAGCATATCACATTTACCTTCTGCCAGTTTTCAGTCTGTAAGAAGTAATTCCCTTCTGAACATCAGCTGCAGAGGACTTGTTACTAATCTAAATGAAGACTTGTGTCCCATGATCACTCAACACCTAAGAAAGGCCAAAATTTTGTGCTCTCTGGCCACTGATTCTGTAGAACCAAGTAGTTCTCTACCCACCTAAGATTTCTCCCAGGCATGATAAATCCACACCTGCTATTTATTAAGCTCTCCTATACTACTTAATTCATTGTAGATTCTTCTGGGTGCCTCATAAAGATGAAACAAACCTTGGTATTTAGAAACTGAGGCAGAGATTCAGTGACTTATCAAAATGAGCCTTATCTCAGCCCAGATTATTGTCATGATTTCCAGCTCTATTCTCAACTCCTTTCCAGGGCTTCCTAATCAGGCATTTTCACTACTTTCTTTCAGTAGCAGTATAAAAAGCAGTATAAAAAGCAGTATGTACTTTTTGTGAAAAACTTATCTACAAAACTAACCTTAATAAAAGCTTGACATTTTGGAAGAACGCACAACAGAACTCTAAAGCTTTTTAATTAAAACCAGCACATAGAGATTCGTGGAAACTATGCTGAAAGGAAGCCTTCTGCAGTGGTTGCCAGCCCTGAATCTGCCAGGAATGTACCATACATAACCCTCTATTTTTGCTCTACTATAAACTGTCTCACTCCAAATTTCCAAGGAAATTTAAAATCAAATCACAGGATTACTTACTGGATTCTCTATCTACTTATCTACTCTATATCTCTACTTATTTTTGAATCCTACAAAAGAAAATAATTACACAGATAATGAAAATACATTAAAAACCTCCAAACTTTTATGAAATCTATGTGACACCAAAGAAAGAGCTTTACCCCCAAGATTATACTGCTATCACTTTCTCCCCCTGTCACGATGTTGGTGAGCTTTCTTCTTCCAGAAATAACTTGTGGAATTTGACAGCTGTTTAAAGACTACAATGCAAAGTTTAACCTAAAGGTCCACCAGACTAATTCACACAGGGTTGCACCGAATCTCAGTGCAGTGGGAAATGTGCCAACTTGTACTGAAGTGTCCCAAAGGCAGCCAGTGCGTGGCTTCTGCAGGAACAGACCTGCACAGATTGCAGCTTTCTGCTCAGCAGGTTGCTTGGATCATTTTGGTTGATTAAATACTGGTGTACTTCAGTTGCTTAAGTCCTGGTGTAATTCAGCATTTGAAAAGCCCAATGGTGCCAGTCAAGAAGGTGTGCGTCTCCCCTAGATCCTTTGCTGTTTCCACAAGCCTGTGTGGCTGGGCTCCCTGGGGCTCTCACCTTCAGTAAAGCATGGTCAGGGAGCTGAATTGTGCACTATGGCTGGGGATCAGCTCCACGGGCAGAAAACTAATGTAAAGAGCCTCTGACGGGACACACAGCCGCAGCAGATGGCAGTGCAAACTCAATGCAGTCCACGTGTTCAATGAGTAGCAGTGCAGACTCTTCTATTTGGGTGTCCATACAGTTCTTCACTGACTCCATTTGGGAGCTCTTCGCTGACTATAATGGGAGTAATATCTTAAAAACCATAGTTACAGTGGTTTCTATACACAGCGGTTTCTAGGGTAGGTTTATCAGCCCCATATTAGCCCGTATTACTGGAAAAACACACTATACTCTTTGAATAATTGAGCTTCCTAATTCTGCAAGCTACCCTGCCTGATCTCTCTGATGTTGCACATACAATCCAGATGGGACTGTATCATGGGTCCACTCTCTGCTAATATCCTGGACTATGCAGACACTTAAAAATACTGTAGCAAAACTGAGAAGCAATCACAAAACTATGACTATTTTCTATTCTTTCAGTGAGTACACTGAATGTATTTAAACAGAATTACGTAGGGCTACTATATTTAATGTTGTTCATAGCTTATAGAGCTGCCGTATATTATTGTTGTTTTCGAATGGTGATGCCACCTCTTCAGCAATCACATTTAAAGCCTCATCATGAGTTACAGATTTTGCAACCTTCTTCTAAGTACACAGGATAGGAGGTCTGAAATAATCCACCAAATTAGGAGGGGTTTTAGCATGGTTCTCTATGAACATTAGTGCTTAATAGTCAAGTTACTAGGTCCACTTTCTTAAGCTTATAAAGGGTATATTATTGAACCATGAAAATAAAACCAACAGAAATAACTGTAATTATGTTTTCTTAATTCTCCCTTTGGAGAAAGCTAAAAGGATTCTCACAGTCATGAGTCAAGAGTCTCCTGGAGTCCTTTGGCAAATACAGTTCAAAGATCTTCACACTGCTTCTGGATTAGGTCACTGAAGATCTTAGATACGTAGATCTCTCAGAGGGATGATTATGAGTAAGTCATGCAATCTGTCTGTGCTTCAGTTTGCTGCCTCTAAGAAGAAAAGACAGTACTTTTGCTTTCTGACCATTTGTTCATCTGGTCTGCCTGTGGACTCCTTGAAGACAAAGAACTGACTCTTATCAGGTGGTTGCACAATACCTTAAACAATCGGGCTTTGATTTTTATCTGCGCATTGAGTATAACACAACATAATCAATAAATAGGATTTTACAGCAGTCTTTGTTATTGCAGCTCCTTTTGAAAATGAAAATATGCTTTGTGTAGACAAAAATATTCCATCTTTGGAGTACTTGGCAATTAGGATAAACATAATTTCCAATTTTAACAAAAGGAATACTGTTTATATCTGGTTTTTGAAAGCAGCAGCTTTACTTATCTTTGAAATAGTTTTCTGTAATATTCTTATCAGTTTAGTGCCAAACACAGTATTTAATATCAAAGGTAATCAGCTGAAGCAACCCCTGCTGTCTTTATACAGAAATATTTTGTAATTTTTCACTGTTTGATTTTTGGATGAAAAACTTCTTATTCCTTTTATCCTCCAAGCTACTTTGAACACTATGCAAACATATAAAGAACTTGGCTTGAAAAACTTACTTTGTTTTTCTTTTAAAAAAGAAGAAACGTTGGAGAATGAATCAATGCTTCAGCATTCATCTTGATGCTCAGAAACAAACATATGTCATATTTCAAAGAATTTATTTTTATTTTTTCTTATAAGCAAGAAGCTGTTTACTCCTTGTTGCAAAGGTGGAAATAACAGGGCCTAGTTTCCTATGAAGTTGTGTCTTGGACTCACGGAATGTTTAATAAGATGCAAAGTCTCAGGGATGTTTTTCCCGTAGCTGGATCTTTTATAACCAGATGCTCCTGTGTGGATCCTCTGGTACTGAATACGAGGTAAGTTTATACTGCAGCCTTTCTCAGAGGAGGGCCTGACAGACTCCTTTGTTTTTCCTCCATAGCCTGCGTAGTCATAATATTTCTGAGATACTAGGTCATACTCAAATTTGGTTGAAATTGATTTACAGATGGAGGTCAGCATTAGGGGTTGGCCAGAAATTCCTACTTGTACATGCCATGTGCATAAACCTTATTGTTTTGGGAAAATAGACTAAATGTGGAAGAACTGGCCCGTGTTCTGGCAACTGTTTTGGCTAATGTGGCTGAGGCATTAGTCAAAGGATCTTAAGAAACAATATCCAACTAAATTTCCAAAGCCTGCTGAGTCTCATGACCAGGTACCTCCCATTTAGGAGGAGAGATCAGCTGAAGTCTCAGAGCTTGGTACATGCTTCTGTCACCGAATTTACAGTAACTTGCCCAAGTGGTGCCAGCGCTGTGCCCTCCTGACTTGCCTGCTCAAATCTTTAACTCTTCACTTACTGAGTTCCATTTTTCCCCCATTAGAAAAAGTGCATGCAGGCATGTGTAAAATGTCCAAGTGCAAGCAGTCATCTGTGAGAATAGACAGAAACGATGCAATGAGAATTTGGCTTTCTAGCACCTTTAAAGCAACTACCAGTGAATCACCTTCCAAGAAAAACCCTCCATTCCTTTCTTCTGGAGAAAAAAGTGGCTCCTCTGCTCAGATTGCCAGAAAGAAGGTACTGTAATGGAAAGTTTGGCTTGCTTTGGTTGGCTACCACACAGTTTAACTATTATGATTAGTGGCACAATACAGAAATCAGACCCCAGTTTAAAAGTAAAAGTGGATATGTTTACAGTCAGTGCAGAGTGGCCCCTTGCATTATTTTACAGCACGATTATAATGATACACTTTCACATGGTAAAATAAGTTTACTTTTACTTTAGTAATTGCCTCAGGAGTTCTTTTTCACCTCTCTTCCTTCTGCTTACCTAATGTTCTAACTATTTTGGTATCTCTGCAATGGAGCAAAAATGTTCAAAACATGCTTGTTTTGTTTTTATGAGGTAATCACCACCAAATAAAGTAGCCAAAAGCTATTAAAACTATCAGAACACATGAAACTTTACGCCAAGGAACAAAGATTTTTTGCTATCATCTGTAAAAAAGACACTGTGTCTGTCTATGACTTTGGCAACCTATTCTGTAAAATGTTGGAAGTATGTGCTGGCCCCACTTAATTTTGCTCTTTGCATGTGTTTTTGTTGTCTTCACATAGGCCACTGTCCTGAATAGGAAAAAAAAAAACAAAATCCAGGCTGATACGATCATCTATGACTATGTTTAGCAGTGGTGAAATAAACTGTGAGGAAAGAGGTCCTTAACTACAGGATCCCATCTTACCTATCCTGTGACTTAACTACAAACTTGTTGACTGTACAGTAGGAAATGATCAGCTCTCCACTTTCAAACAATTTCCAAACTGTTGATATTAAGAGTTCTAAGACAAGGAGTAACTAGCAAACTTAAAAATGCTTAAATGGTAAAGCCCTTTGATTAGTAGGTAACCTACACTCTTTCAGTGTCAAAGGTGTATAAATAATATTGGGAAACCAGGAGTCCTTGAGACAGCTGTTTACACTATCAGAAAAACTTTGCTGAGTGGCTGATATCTGCGCACATGCTGAAATCCAAGCAGAATAGTTTTAGACTAAGATCATTTAAACAAATGATGAGAGGTGAAGGCCAAGGAGCCTGATGATGTGGATTTTGGAAACATCCTCTTTATTTCTCGGGTGTATGATAAATAGCTGTATGAAACAACCTCTGTTTTATGAGATTAAATTTGTCTGCATACGTCACTGCCCGCCCTACTGGCCTGCCCAAGACTGGTGTTCAGAATGTGGAAACAGGCATTAACCATGCTGCCCAAAGGGCATCAGCTGGAGGAGTCACCTTCATATGGCACTTTCATAGCCTTTTTGGGTTTTCATAACAACACTGAAAACAGTCAGGACCTATTACCAGGTATTAGGATCTCTGTATATGAAGCCTTTCATTACCCATACCAAGTTTTTGCTCAAAAAAAGTTTTACTCTTTTCCCCAATCAGAATCCCTATCAGAGATAAGAGAAGGGAATTACTCCTTCTTGGTAACTTGGGCACAGAACTAGATACTTTTTCCCTTCAACTAGTGGGTCCTCTGCTTTTCCTTTTCCTGGCATTAGAGATTTAGGAGATGCTAAATGTTAACATATTATGAGGCACAAAAAGATCTCATTTTGAAAACTAGACTATGTTTAGTTATAACTTTCTCTTTTCTAAATAGTCAGAAAATACATCAAAAAACAGTGATAATACATTGTATGGTATTTCTGAACAAGATTTCCATCACAGAAATGGATTGCTTTCAGTCCACTGTGGGATGTTATAACAACATAAAGTCACATTATAAAGGTTTTAGAAGATCTACGTCTTTACTTTACTACTAGGCTTCACTGCTCCTGCATAAGGCAGTTCTCAGCCAGAATAATCTTTGCACACCGGTCTGTCATGAGCTCTCAGCAAATATGCATTATTATGTAGCCTTGTGTTATAGAATATTTCCAGACAGGCTAATAAGAAGTACTTAGTAATATGAAGAAAAAGCACTCTCTCCAGAAAAATGGAAGCCAGTACAACTGCACTGAATAAACTGGTATGCAAGTGGCAGTTTGCATTGCCAAGTGCTAAGTGAATTAAGTTAAACACAAGACACTGCAGGCGTAGATAACACAGGTCTCTTCTTCTGGTAGTATTGCTATTCTGTTTGTATCTTCCGACAAGCAGGAAAACCGGCCTTTCCTGGACTTCCTCTCCGGATTTCCCTCCCCTCCTGAGCCCACAGATCCTTCCTGGAGGGGCAGCTGCACCAAGCTGGGCCGTACTCTGCTAGACTCCTGTTGAGCCCGACACATTAGACATATTTCCCAAATCTTCCTTAAGGCAATGGCAGAACAAGGGTAGAACCTGTGTTGAACCATTGAAGAAAAAGTTCTATTTAATCTCAACAATAACTTGAGGCTGAGGGATTTCAGTACAGACCAGATTTTGGAAAATCTGTCAGAATCCATTAAGTCTTTGCACACTGAAGACCATAAGCCGTATATCTGGTAAGTATTCACAGGTGCAGCAAGAGCAGATCCCTATCAGGAGAGCAAGCTCTCTGCCAAATGTCAAGTTTCTGCATGAAAACGCTAACAGTGATGCTGTTGTATTTGAGATGAGCTAAGGACCAAACCTAAAGCAAATTTAAATTTAAATTTGAATCTACATTTAAAGCTTGAGATCTGAAGAACTAAACCAAGACAAGATCAGTAGAGAGAGATGACTGGAACAAAGAATAGCAATAGGGTAATACAGTAAACAAGCAAATACTGAAAGGCTACTTAAATGACTGTCTTATAGTGCTTACAGCCGCACAATACGATCTGTTTCAAAACTTCCATGTTTCCACATTTCAGTTTTACTTAAGGAATTTAAAATATTTACTGTTTTTTTTCTTCTGTCTGTAAAGATCAAAGTCTTAATCAGTACAATATAAAAACGCTGACAATAAAAGAAGTTAAAAGACCTGTTTAACATCCTGGAAAATGAGGCCATTCCCTTCCAGATCCCACTCTGTGGGCCTAAAAGACCTTCAAATGTAAATGCATAAAAATAACTATATGGGGTCAGCCCTCATCTCCACCCAGTTCTGAATGCCATCTTTGGTGCAAAAATCAAGCCTAGATGTCTTGCCAAAAAAGGTTTAAATGGCAGATGTAGGAGCACATTCTTCTTATGAAGTCTGTAAGTCGTATTAGATGAAGACTTTCTTAAGCCATTTTATATCCTCTTCCTCTTTTTTTTTTCTTTTCTTAATGATCTTTCCAGCTTATAGCATTTTCCTACATTTTTAGAAGGCTAAAGAAGAATGATTGAAGGAGAAAAAAAAAAAACAAAGATGAAGTGAGATCTTAAAGATGGTAGCTACCAGAGAACCATAAAAATGCAGGATTGAAAGAGATTCCTAAATTGAAGGCTGCATCATGTAGGAGAGCTGGACAGAAAATCAGACAGCTAGGAAAGTAGGCTTTGAAAACTTGAGAATCTCTACAGTAGAAGGCAAATAAATCTGCTTATCTAAGTGTTTAATAAAGGCACATGATCTCACATAAACTTCACGTCCACTGTTATCCCAAATAAAAATATTCTTGTCCTGTGCATACATGTGCATACGAAGACATAATAGCACATTCATCCTTAACATACATTATGCATTCACACACTGAACAAATGTTCAGTAAAGAAAAGAGAAAAAAAGAGAAACAATTTCAGCTCATCAGAAAACCAGACCCAAATAGATAATTTCTCAACTGAAAATAAAAGATAAAGGTCTTATTTAGGGCCAAGTAAGAATTACTTGTACACACAAGACTGCAGGAGGCTTTCAAGGAAGTTAGAGTTGTCTCCATTTTTTTTTTATTATTTTAAGTTCACATTCTAAGGACTGGGTTTGACAAAAAGCAGAATTGGCAGTCAGGCTAATAATCAGGCCTACATTAATAAGTGATGTGATAAAGGGAAAACTGTTGAAAAGAATGTTATGGAAATCTTGGTATACCACAGAGTATCAGATGAGTCAGAACTGTATTTGCTACTCTATATTTCTTATTGTCCTATATAGATGAAATTATTTTAAGCTGGCTATAGCTGTTGAAAGGAAAGACAGAAAACTCTACATCCTCAACAAACATTTTCTCATATATTTTGGACAAAATCCTTAGCCTGGATAGTTTAAGATATTACTACACTCAATACTGATATAAGAAATTTCCCTACTTAATAGTAAATGTAGCTTAGTGAATAACAAGCACATGAGATATATTATGGGGTATATATAGCTTATGAGTGAAGTTGATTTCATTTAACACTTTTCATAAAATATGTACTTTCCCATATAAGCTATACTTAACTATAGAAGAACTGTTTTGCCAGGTAGTTATGCTAAAACACAGAAAGAGGTGCATACACTATTTTTCCATGATGCTTTGAAAGATTATTAAGCCAACTAATTATTGTGCTTCTTCCTGTCTCAGTTTAATAAAAGCAGTCATATGAATTTTATGAGAATTCAAACAATGTTTTGATTCCTTTGAATAATTCATGTCCTGAAACTCAAATGAAGTAGTGATGCATTTTAAATTGCACAGTTCAAATCATTTTTCATGGTTCTAAAAGAATTAGTTCTAAAACTGCTTGTCTACTGAAGAAACATTTCACCAGAAGTTATATGATACCATAATTCTGAGGACAATGACTTCTTTGTCAGGTTGTCCTGTTTCTTGTCCTCTTTCATATGTTTACTGAACACAGTGGCCTTTTTGAAATTATTCACCGAAAAACTTATCCTTCTCTTTAGCAAACTTCAAAGCCTTTCCTTTAGAGAATTTTCAGCAAAAAATCCTGTTACACAAAAATAAAATTTAGCTCCAGTACACAAGGAAACATTTGTGGTGTTTGAAATTAAGAACATACTCTATTTTGTGCCTGAAGTCCATTTATAACACAAATCCGCTGAAAAAGAAGGAAAAGTCTACTGGATGTATTATTAGGATTTCTTTTTCTAATTCAACCCTGCTGATGGACAGAAACTCAGCCCTGTAGAACTGGGTAAGATTCACAAAGAATGACTTCAGTTATCATGGGGAACACTTTTTCAGTGGTATATATGTCCTTTTACAGAAAATTCCATTTGCACGAAAATGTTAGCAGACACTGTCTCATCAAAAAGTCTAGATAAGTTAGAATTTTTCTGACCAGATCAAACTTTTCACTTCAGGTTCAACTTCAGAATCCACTTTGAGACTTCTTAACCATATAGAAAGGTATCGAAAAAAACAGAACTTAAAATGTGTTCACAGTCAGTCCAGTGGTCTCTCATAGAAAAACAGATGATTTCAAAGAAGAGATTTGTCTGATTCTACAAAGGGTAGCTAAGGAATCTTGTCAGCAAACTGATGGCACTGGCAACAGCCCTCAGCACATTGGGACTGTTTTTTGTTCATACTTTGGGCTGCAGACCTAATGCCTGGATCTGCAAATTTCAGTTCAAATTGGGACTTGGAAAACTGTTCCCTGTGCTGTGCCTCAGTGTCAACATCATCTAGGACTAAACACTGAGTGAAACAGTTATTGAATTTACTGTTGAATGAATGGACATCTGGCTTGTCTGCCCCTGCTTCCTTTGCACTGAGAACATGGGTGACTTGGGTGCATGTCCTCCCGCTGTGCTCTTCAGCACAGATATCATCACTTTAGGATGGGCAATGATCATTTCATCCAGGCTCTTGCAGACAACAGGGCACATGTTTCCTTTCTGAAGCATTTCAAGTACATATTTTGAACACTTCCTTATATGGTTGTTTCTATTTTGATGGTAAAACTTTGCATACTCTTAAACTCATTCTTCACTACTTGTAGACATGTTTCTAAAAACCTCTCCTATATGTATAATTAGTTGCCTTGAATGTACTGGTTAGACATTCTATTAATGATTGCAGACAAACTTTAAAAAATCATTTTAAAACTTAAACTTAAAAAAAAATAAAAAACACAGTTTTGTGGTTTGAGCAATTATTTATTTGCTGATTCCTCTAATTATGTTTGTATCTCATAGGTCTTTAGGTAGTAATGTCTCCAGGACAGAGGCATACTCTTTATTCTGCATTAATAAAGTACTCACATAATAAGCCACCAACTCCCACTTACGTGTCTTAGCAAAGCCAAAACATAAAAGGAATAAAAACCAGTAAGTGAGTATGAAGACTCTAGGGAATGCTGTTCCTGTTTGCCTGCATAAGAAACAGCTTTATGAACACTGGTAGTTGTGAAATAAGTTTCCCGTGGTTCTCAGCTGTTACATTTTTAAACATCTAATAATGTGATTAAGCTAATGGTAGACAACAGTCCTTGATGGAGGCATTCATTTGAGGTCTTTTCTCCCTCCTCTGCCCCTTGTTTGTAGAAAACAACAACAAAAAAAGACTTGCAGAAATTTCTTAGAGCTTTTTGGCTTTCTATTGTATTTACTTAAATTGAACAAAGGTTCAAAAGTAGCTAGCTGGTTGCCAGCTGACAGACACAGCAGGATTTCCTGAGGAAGGGAGGCTAATCAGATTGTTTTAAAAATATCCAAAATGAATTATGTCTTATTTTCAATTTATATTTTATATATATATATAGGTATATATATATAACTAAATTGCTTACAGAATTGAGACTGTATCACCTTCTACAGTTTTTCTTTTTTTTAATTTAATTTTGTTTTATATAACTAGATTCAATTTCCCTTTAAACTTACTTTGCCTTAGATTGTCAACTTAGTAATTTCCTATTTGAACTAATCCTTTAAAATTACATTTAAGACTCTTCATATTTATTTTTCCTATATAAATACTTAAAACATTAAAATAAAATTTCAATATATATTTCCACTGCTCATTTTAGTTTCACTGTAAAAGGTTCACAGGCACAATTTATTTTGGGCTAGAACAGCTGATTTTCCTGCCATAAAATGCTAATATACAGTCCAATATATATTGACTTACAGTATTTTGGATATAAGATTAATTTTCAGGATAGAACTTAATCATAAGAACATTTAACAAAACATAGAAAAATTACTTGACTTCATGAGTATTTCTACCCGTATTTGTGGTTTAACAAATACTGATCCTGTATACTTTTGATACTACCTCATTTACCTAGTGGACAGCATTACCAAATTTTTCAGATTGTTTTAATTAAATTAAACGAGTACAGCGGCACTTCCTTTTAGCCTACACTGTCATTAGTTAGCCAAAATACATACATTTAATATTGCCAGATTTCCATCTTAAATAATTTCCTCCAACCTTGCGATTTTATTTGTATCATTCTTTGAATTTTCTTCAAAATTCTAAAATACTTCTGGTATTTTTTTCCAGAACTAAGTTCTGCTTTATGTGTAAGACCTTATAGCATAATAAAGATAAAAAAAAGTTAATTTTTTCATTAATGTTGCAATCTGAGTCTTAAATAATATCATTTTTCCTTATTGTCCTAATTCTCTTTTTCTTAGTAACATCTTTGAAACAGAGTCCTGTATACTTTACTTTTTTCCACTGCTACATTATCAAAATATATTAATATATATTTGGCTAGTTCTCTCATTACTCTCTTTTTTCCTTTTTTTTCTTTTGGACAGAGGCAAGTCAATGAGAATGGGATTGTGACTATAACTTACCAAGAGTTCGGAAAGGTCTCTGGTTCGGAGTATGGGAGAAGAAACCAGGTTTCAAAGCATTGGTGATCACAATATCAAAAAATTCTTCAAAATCATGCCTAGGAAGTAAAGGAAATTAAATTAGCTAAGGTAATTAATTAACTACTCTGACTTAAGATTACATAAATAGCAAAGTGACAAAATACTTTTTTTATGGCAATTTTGTCACTTTTTTTTCCTGATAGTTCAGTCTCACTAGTCCTGTTCTTTTACTGAGGTTGTAGTGCGTGAAAAGACATTTGGATCGATATCCCACAATACTGTACCCTTGAGAATCTCTCTTTTTGTTTGCTGCAAAAAGATGGCCATTGGACCAGAGAGGTTTTTTTTTAATCTCAGGACAACATACAACATGTGACATACTTTAATCTCTGGAGACAGTGTATGTATAGACAGATGGCGAAGTACCTAGAATAGAAAACATCCTGATCAGTGAAAATACATGTGTGTTGAGTGGTGTTTTCTGAAGGTAAATCTGTCTCAAATTTCTGTGCTCAGGCTTATAAAAAAGGTCTAAATTAGGGGTTTTCCTTATAGAGTAGGAATACGGGAGCTCAAGTGAGTTACTTACAAAGATAATTTTACTCACTTAGGGAGGTTAGACATAAAGCTCACAAATAGGCACCTCTGAGGAGTCTTAATCTGCTAGCTGAATCCTACCATTAAATTCAGATTTTTCAAAGATCATTAGGATTATGATAATAGAGACTGATACCTGAAGTATGGAAATCCTATTGAGTTAAATGATCTTCTAAGCAAGGCTTATAAGTAAGACTCAGGTTGTTTAAACTTAGGTAGTTAAAAAAGGAAGCATATATATAAGTCTGTAAGTAAAACTTGTAGGAAAAATAGGCAGCCTTGGGAGACATATATGTCTCTTATCCTACCATGAGATTAATTATTTCTGGAAGAGCCAGTTATTCCTACTCTAGACAGACTCTTTAAGAAATCTATTTGACCTCACTTATTAAAAATGTCCTGCTGGGAACTGTAGCACGAAATAGTAACAACAATGCCTATTTACACATTTCAGAAGTCATTGAAATGTAAAATTAGACAAGTATGGCTTGAGTGATTTTTGTTTATTTTTGGAAAATATAAACATTCCACATATGTTAAGTATTTCATTTTAATAGAAATGTTTAATTGCTTGTGTGACTGTATTGACTATAACACATGAAAAACAACAGATACTCAGCATGGAACAAAGAAGTTATGGATAGCAAGTCTAGGATGATTAGAGGCACTAAAATGCTATCAATAGTTTAAAAAGTTTACTTCAAAAAAACTAGCTAAATGTATCACTTTCTAATATTGTAAACTTTTCACTCTAAAGTGAATATTTGCATAAAGATTGCACCAAATATATTTTCTTAGAAAATGCCCATTGATCCATCTTCAAATTGAGTAAACAGATATGCTGATGTGCTTCTTTATGCTTGGATGGCAGATATCAATAGAGGCACGTGTTCATGTTAATATACCGTGCAAACAATGTTTCAACCAGTAAGTCAACTTGAACTTTCAAAATAAAGCTAACATCTTCATAGCACAACAAAGACTTGTGGAAACAGTGATCAGTGCTTTGTGTACCGACATCAAAAAGAATGAATGTAGTCTTTCAGAAAGGTTTTCTTAACGGGAACATGAACTTTTCATTGATTTGTTGTGGAAGAGACAGTACTTTGTGTGAAAAGAAATGTTACCTATTGCCTTTTTTGAGTCAAGCTAAATTTCTTATACAAGACTACTTATTTTATAAGAATACATCATTGATGTTACATTACTCTGCAATATTATGCATACCAAAATTGAATCCAAGTACCGTTTATGCTTGGCACTGTGGTTTGTGGTTGTAGTAAGGGGCCAACACAGACAGAAGGATACATCTCACCGAACGTACATGACTCAAACTCAATGAGCTACACTGAACATACAGCCAATGGAGAAACACAGAACTCTTAGAGGGCAATCCACCCCTCTTATTTTATGATTTGGAATGAATTGTCAAGGTTGATTCCTAAAATTTTTCTCCCCAGAAAAATGAGGGAATCAAAATTATAATCTTAGATAAATCATTAGCTTTTAAATAGCTAACATTCATGAAAAAGTGAAATAATGCTCAGTTTAAATGACTATATGATATACATTTGTCTTTAGGTGTGTTCCTGCCAAACTTCACCCATTCAATTAACCTGACACACATTCTCACGGTAGATAAGCCTCAATAGTCACACCACGGTAATGTTACCCGTGTAAATGAACTCATACCTGCTTTAATAGTTTACAAGTCCTTATACACTGATCCCAGCCAATGTGTGTGTGGTCTGGCTTAGAAATAGTTGTCATTTTAATTTGAAAGGAGATTTTCTTTGACACTTCTCTGCTTGCAAAAATGACTTTCAATTAAAGTCAGCTTGGTCATACAAAAACAACCGGAATACTTTGCTCTTTAAGGATAAAAAGAAATGTTTACGTATGCATTACCCAGTAGGGATTTTATGTGTCAAGTAATTTCTGTATCTGAAGAGGAACTTTTTCAGTAAAGTACAAAAAGTTAACAGTTCCAAGATAATGATATGAATAGGTTAAAATTTCACACACATCTCTGCTCTTCATTCTCGGTTCTTTATTCTTTATATATATATTTTTTTCTTTATTCTTGGTTTTGTTGGAGGTAACACCTGTAATATGTACTGTTCTGATGTAACATCTATAGTAGGAGGTACACTTCTGAAAATATCATATTGATTAATTGGAAAGAAGCTGGGAAAGAAATAGAATAAAGGAGTACATAGAGCTGATTCATAAGTGTTGATATCAAGAATAAAATTCAGTTAGCCTGGACAAACTGAAGTTAGGGAGCAGATGGTGGATGCCAACCTAGATCAAATTTCAGTAGTGCAAAAAGCAGTAAGGGAATGTACAGTCATATTAAATTATGCAGGAGATATGAAACAAACAAGAGCAATAAATTTTTTGGATTAGTTTTGTGAAGAAAACTACTTCAATACTGGCTAATGGACAGTGCAGTATTCAATCCTCCAGCTATCTTGGGGGCCACATTGCATGCATGAGTCACCGGAAAATATGATCAAAATAAATGCTGTATAATGTCCTACACTAAGGAAAGAGACAAAATGCTCCACCCTCACTCTCTTTTTGCGTCTTGAAAGGCAATGCTCTCTGCTACCTTTGCTACTGGTTTTCCGCACTGTCACTATGGATGCCTGTAACCATTTGAACCGTTTGAACTTTATACACAAAATAAATGCAAAACCATTCTACAAGAATGTTATGGTCTAATTCTCAACTTTCATTCATATACAGCTATAGAGATCTACAAAGAAACAAACAAAAAAATCCTAATAATTCCCAGACATATCAGGAAACTCATCAGAAGAACCGCCTTTTTCCAAGGAGGTAGATTTTCACCTCAAATACGTGAATGTAAGGCAGTGAGAACTGGCACAGCTGATGCTCTGATTCCAGTTAGCCCAGAGAGTACAAAGGGAGGTGACAGTGGCTAGATTATTTTTGGAGGGCAGCTCTGTTTTTCAACTTACCTGTAGTTTTCTTATTGTGACACTGTATTCACTCTGCTGCTGCCTTGCAAATCCACAGACTGCCAAGGTTGTCTCATATTGCACTACTTTGTTTCTTCGATCCATTTAATGAATAAAGTCTGTCTCACCATGTCACCCACCTGGCTATTTGCATCACTGATTAATTCATCTCTAGGGGTGTCAGTAATGGGCCTGCTGCATTTCACTGAGTTTGACTGGACCTGTCATGTTCATAAAATTACAGCTGAAAAACAGCTGTTGTCATAAGCAGCTGCAAATCTCAACCAATTACTAAGTGCAATGAACTTTGTTTTATCTTTTCTGCTGTGATCTGTAAGTGCACATTTCTTGTTCCCAACCATATCTTAGAAGGTGTGCTTAGAAGGAAGAGATATCTACGAGCTTTTCTGTGCAGATTTATTGCAAGCCAACGAAATACTACTATTTACATTCATGGCTGGAGAAGCACAGACAGGAAGTGACTTGAATAGGATGGTGTAGCAAACACTTATAATAAATTTGGGATTCAGATAATGGCCTGAAAGACATTCCTTGTCATCTTCAACTCCATCACAATGTCCTTAAAATGCAAGACAGAACTGCGCTGTGGGTCAGCTGCAGCCACCTGTCTTCCAGGAGTCTACTTTGTCTCGAGGACCCCGTTGTACTCTAACCAGAGAGAAGCTCACCACACACCTCTGGCCCAAATAAGCTATCAAACATAAGGAAGAGGAAACCAACTTCCTTATAGTTATGGCTTATCTCAAATTGCTCTGTTTGCTGGCAGATATAATTTGAAACGGACATCGCACTTACCCAAGGATATGTTCACAGAGGAGCCTGCAATAGTCACTGTGAGAACTGGTAATTAACAGCAAGATCTTCCCAGCATTCTTCAGTTGTTTTAGCCATTTCTTTACAGACTCGGGACATCTTTGTAAATATTTGTCTGGGTCATTTTTCACTTCTGGGAAATATGTCCCACTGTTTTCTAAAAAATTAAAACATAATTATGTATCATCCAGTCCTGTGAGTCCACTCACAAACCACTTAATTCACACAATGTGTAAATGCAAAGAAGGCAAATTTTAAACATTTTAGCAGGTTGTAATGCTATATAAAAAAAATCAAAATAAAAAGGATAAACTACAGCAGGAATAGGTTTTAAAATAAATTCTCTTTTATTATGTAATTTCATTGTAAGTTTATTTGATGTTCTTTCACTCATAAAAATGAATAACATCTAAAATACAGATTATAGTCTTGCACAGAAAATAACTACTACCTGTTACCTTTGCTGGATATTTGGACACTTAGTTCATGATTTTAAAACAAATTCAGTGTTCTGAAAAGATCAGGAGCTGAAATTCCCCAAAACATCTATTCAGTTTGTTCTGACACTTGGGTTAGTGCTATCTGATATATAATATTACTTTAAATATTCTGGCAATTTCCACAACTTGCATTTTATCAGTGAAAGATCAATAAAACAGCATGGCAAAGTTTCAAAGGTATGCAGAGTACTAGGAACAGATGTAAAGCAAAAGATTTCAAAATGCAACATCAATAATGCTTTTTTCTTCTGTTTAGCACCGCAGTGACAGAAATTTCCACATACATTTGGAATATAACATTTTAAATGTGTATAGTAACAGTTGGCAGGAAAAATCACCAAGTTGTTAATGTCATCAATGAGTAAAGATTTAATATGGTATAACCCAAAGCTACTTTACCAAAACGACAAGTTAATATTAAAATTATCCTGTTTTATCATTCTATGCCTTAAGACTACATATTTTGTCTATGCTTAAACATTTCACAATCAAAAAAGTCAAGCTAGTTAAAAGTCCTAGAAGAAATATACTAATTGCAAAGACAGAAATGATACTGAGTATTTGACTCTCAGTCCTAATATGTTATAGTATAATGAATGTCAACAGAAGATTATTTTTCTTCCAGCATTTGTTCTATATGCAACTGTCTGTGGTCAGCTTTGCTGAACGATTTAATAAATCCCAGACATTACTTAGCCTTCTGGTATGTGAGTAATGCTATTCTCTAGCTTGAAAAAAAATAAGATTTAAACCACTTGAACTTTAACAACGTAATGAAAGAGAGAACATGTATGCTTGAAACAGCAGTATCAAAGTAAGACTGAAAAATGCTAGGTGTTAAACATAACACTGTTTTATAAAAGTTACACAGTCAAAGATCTACAGATGGAATTAAAAAATATCCCCCAAAATGAAGTTTCTAATTTGCTATTACTGCAACTAGACTGGAGACAAAATATTTTGCACCGCAACATGATGGAGATTTCTTTCCAAAAGCTGCAGAGTGGACTATTACATATGAAGAAAGCTTCTCAAAGTCCCTCAACGTATAGCTAGGTAACTATTCCAGTTATTCATATATAGTATTTAGGTCAGGAGGTGTTACAGCCTTTAGCAAGGGAATAAGAGCTTGTTCCTACGGTCAGCATCATGAGTGCCACAATGTTTGTCTTGAGAGTTAGCCAAGACCAACGATTTTCTCATTAAACAAGACACATTTACCAAACAATCTTTCCTGTAGTGTTCCCTGCTTCCTCTCCACCTTTTCTTTTTGTGAGAATGTTGTTTTGGATGAGCAGCATGATTTTCAGCAACAGAAAATGCAATATTTTTTTCAGGATTATCATTGATCATTATATTTCATATGTAATGCCGATGTTTTTTTTTCCTCTTTCTTTCCTTGGAAAACGCACATCATATTGCACATGAACAAACAGGGACACAAACCACTGGTTTGGCACCAGTTTTACAGTTTCAAACAATTACAAGAGGGATTTGAAGTTGAAAGACCTGTTTTATATGAACTTTTCTATTGAATATTTCTTTCCTTATTCCAGCCATCTTCAACGAACCATTCATTGATCCGTAACCTTTTTAAGGATTATGAGTAAATTTAAACAACATGGTCCTCTTTCTTCATATTCTGCCAACTATCTAGTCTTTCAGTTGCATCTGAAACAAAAGGGTCAACAACTCTGCATTCAGCATATGAACTGAAAAAAAAGAGACTTAACTCTCTATCCAGACCCTTAAGCTTAATTGCAGAGAGGAAATGAATCAGTTCTTGACACTGGGATCTAAAGTTTGCCTCTAGGCCATTTGCTCTATCAGTCACAGAGACCTTGGAAGAGCCCTCATTAAAGCATGCTGTACTGTAATTAGGCCGGCACAGCTCACAAAGGTAGAGTTTAAACTTAATTCTCTACATACTATTACTCGTGAAGAACGTCTAGTCAAATATACTATATACACATACCTGCAAAGGGGTTTAATCTCTAAAGCTTATAAGATTTTACTACAGTCCAAATAAAATAAAAGCTGAAAAGTTTGGTTGCTATGCAGGCTAAAAGCCAGTTTCAGGGACAGAAGAGCCAGAGGAACCTTGTATGCAAAAACAGTTTGGAAAATTTTAACATGCTATGGATAAATATCATCATGTTAAGCTTTCACAATCAAATTGAAGGATTTGAAAGTGAGAAATGAATGTATTTGTTCCAAAGGTATCTGTTACTGCCATGTTTCATTTTATTTATTTCTAAAGGAGAAAAACTGTAAAAATAGTAAGAACATTTTTTGAGCAAAGCATCTTTGAACAATCAGAAAAGAACGACTTTTTCTGAATCAAATGAAGAAAAAGAGAAGGGAAGTTAATGCAATTGTCATATGTCTCCGTTCTTGAAAAGCGGCTAGACTAATTCTTCATCTAAGTGGTAGTCTAGAGAAATAACCAATAACCAATGCCTCTATCCTGCAGCACTTTCCTAATAGCTGTTGTGGACCACCCCACTTTCAAAATATTCCTAAAGATACTCTTAAAAATAAGCATTCATTAGAGAAGTTCAAAATCACTGTATCAAAATGGGTATGGTGACTGCCAGAATACAACTGACAGCTCATTACCTGCATACAACCTACAATAAAATCTCTCCATTTTTATCTCTGAGTTTCGATATTGCCATGTATTGTTATTGATGTGTACTACTGCATATGCACAAATCAATGATAACAGAACAAAAATAAAAAAAGAGTCCCAACTCCCGCCTCAAGTGTCTCTACGGTTTTCAGATAGATTTATGCGTGTCAAAATCTTACACTAGCAAACTCTGATTCTTCAAGGGTGTGAAGATTTTCTCAAAATGTTATGTTTGAAAATATTTTATAGCCAAAATGAAAACAAGAACCCCAAAATAAACAATATAATAATTGAAATTTTATGACCTAGGTTTGTAAGAGAAAGTTTAATTCAATAACAAGCAGCAAGAAAAAAAAAAAAAAAAACTTAAACATTTTATATACTACTCTGTGATTGATCAGAAGTGTGAATGGAGCAATGTATTTTTTCAATTTCCATTCCTGCTTCTAAAAAACTTCCAGTTGCTTAGAACCCTGTGAATCTTGATGATAACAGATTGACAATTCACCTCTGTAGGGATTTATAATCACTTTTCAGATACACTTTAAAGAATACTAATTGAATTTGCAATTCATTAAGTACCCTCCAGAAAATAGGTACTATTAGAAGATTTTTTAATCTCTATATTTTGTTTGTTTAATCTGACACAGTCAATTCATCAAGATGTTATTTGCATCTTCATGCTTTCTTAATTGCTTGTAATACAGCTGTGATAGTGTGACAGGAATTACATACAGCTAGAAATAGATAATCCCCAGACAACGAACAAGGAACAACTCGCAATGAATCTGCTGCTGCGGGCAGGGGAGAGGCACAGACAATAATCCAGTCTTTAATCCAATCTCCTTTCCCTAATCCAGTAGCGTAACTACTTTCTAGCAATCAAGCATCCAATACTCACTAGTAACTATGCATATTTATGTAACTGTGCATCATTTGCAGTTCCAGTATAACACTTTTATTTAGGAAAGAAAAGGAACTGTTGATTCCTCTTGTGTTTGCTTTGTCAGGGTGAGCCTATACCCCACTAGCTCTAGTCTCTCCTGGACTCACCGTCAGTAAATCCGGACTGCAGGGACAGTGCACTTTTCATCTCTTAGCTATTATTTGGATTTTAAAAAAGACAAATGCTCAAGAGGTATGTTTTTGGCAAGATATGACTCCAGAACTAGAATACAGAAACATGCTGTATCTTTCACTATTGTCATTGATCCTTAAGGGGCAGCTACTTGGTTGACTTAAAAGGAATTTATCAACCATTTATACGATTAAGCTGAGCAGAGAGGTATAAGGCTAAATGAACCACTAGAAATCAGCCAAGAAAAATAAACTTTCAGCTGCCAATTTGTAGCTTGTATTTAGTGGCTTTACTAACTAAACATCCCTTACAATGGAAGTGCTGTTTGGGAGTGTGATGTTTTTCTCTTTTAATCTCAAAGGCAATTCGATAATTTAGCTATCAAAATCCCTAGCCAGATTCCCTGGGACTCTGACCAAGAAGCTTTACCCCTTCCCCAGTACTTGTCTAAATGCAGGACTGTATGTGCCAGCAGCTTATTTAACAAGGAGAGTAAGAGTTAACCTAAATGGTGACACTGATAGCTATATTCATTATATATTACTTTCAACTTCAGTATCATAGCATTTCAGGTTTTTAGTATGAATAGAAAGCAACTTTACATTAATCATTTATGGCTTCTTCTCTTGTCTAACTAGGCATACTCAGCAATTAACATAAGCATTTGACAAAAATACATGAAAAATACCCTGTTTCCAGAAGAACTCGCAAAAGAATTTACATTTTATCTAATGAAAGCATTTCAAGGAGAAAGGAGTTGATGGTTAAAACAACATTAGACAAATTCTCTATCATTTCCTTTCATTTAAGCTAAAATGAGTATTTGAGGAGCAGGAGAAGAGAAATGATAGACAGAGGGAAGGAAATGGTAAGATAAAACAAAATCAGAAAGTAAATTGTGAAATAGGAATGGCTATGCAAAATAGGGTTACTTTCCGAAGGCCTGGGTTCAGACAGATATCACAAGCAGGGAATGCCAGGAAGAGATAAATCCTGTCATTCTCTCCCCCAGGAGCAAAAGATGTTTAAAAACAGAACAAAAGGATGAGAGTGCAAGAAGATAAGAAGATATGAAGGACATGAATGCCATAAGAGAAAAAAAGATCAGTGACAAATAAAAATATTATGTATTTTTATGTTCCCTGAAATTGGCTCAGTTTGTTAGCTTAGACTGTACAGTTTCTCAACAGATCAACAGGTTAAGGATCCCAGTTCAGACAGGAAGAATACTGTCTATTTTCACTTCATAGTTAGCCAGGAGCAGACAGGAAAAGAGGCTACTGAGTCTGGAGACAAGGGAGATTTTAGCTTTTGGATACCAAATCTTTCTTTCCCACCAGAGAAAAAGAGGAGGAACTTTTCCAGAAGGACAGAAGGGAAAAAATGCATATGGTTGCATTGGCAAGTAGAGACCACAAATGAAAAACTTCCTTGGTAAGTTGCTCCTCATCTCGAGACTGGGCATGGTGAATTTCTGCTTGCTAAAGCAAAGGATTAGCTTATGTACCTGGCTATGAAGGTGGTTACAAAAAAAAAAAAAACCCTTTCTCTGTGACGTGCAACTAGAATAAAAAGAGGATAATAAAGGAAAATAAAATGGCATAAAACAGACAGAAGGGAGGAGTTAGGAAATATGATGAAAAATAGAGCAGTATGAAGAAGAATCAGACATATTCTACTAATAAAACATATCTGTAGATAACGAACAACATGCATCAATATGTCAAATCGAACTAACAAAAGACTTTTCCTCTGATGTTCTCAGCTAAGTAAACCCTTTATATGTGACACTTCAGTTTTGAACAAACTGCATACTACCAATGGGAGTGCAGGATCATTTGATCCTCCAGTTGCCTCTTTCACCTCTCTACGAAAACTGATGTTTACAGCTTACGTAATGTTAATCTTTCCAATATTTTTAGCAACATCTGGTCAGGCACAAATGCAGCATTTTCAAAAATAGCAGCAGACTACTTTTAAGTAGTCACAACTTGGCATTCAGTTTGATTGATTTCAAGAGGGTGACTATACGGTAGGAATTCATAGTGGGCTAGGGAAAAATGACTACTTGTATTAATAGTGACTGCAGGGCTATCTAAATATTTAATAGACTAGAACAAAACACTTCAACAGAACATACAAAAAATATCATGTCTTAAACAATTTCATGCTACCTGTAACACACTTAAAGCAGTTTTCAGGTTATCTAGAATAGAACAATGAGAAATTCTTCTAGAGAAACCAATAGCAACTATTTTTATTTGTCTAGTAATTAGTCAGGAATCACAACGTTCCCTTATACCTTCACATTTCTGAGGTAAGAATCCAGTGGCAAAGCTTGCCAAAAAAAAGCATGTAATCTTTAGCTACCTTTAAGCAGACACCACAGTTACCAGGTGGTGTCAGATTAAATGTTATTGTTGCTCTGTTCCCTTTTAGCTGAAAACTGCCCTGTTATCTGCAGTTCACAGCAGACCAAAGAGCGCCTATGACAGATGGCACACAGCCTCAAGGGTGGAGGATTCAGGACTTGCTATAACAAGTCAGCCTCACGACTGAGTATTTTTCTTTAAAACAGAAATTGTTAGCTACTTTTCCCCACAATCTACCCACCTTGACACTCTTTTGCTATCAAAGAAGATTCCGACCCCACTTCTCTGGTCCCTTATCTTCCTTGCTTCCTAACCCTGTGTCCTCATCTCCCAAGTAATCTTCAGCACCCTGCTGAGCACCACGTGTTGCTGGGATCTGGGTCTGGACCACGCTAGAAGAAAGGACTGCTCTGAGCTAACGGCAGCGGGCAGACCCAGTGGCCACCATAGTTGTCATGGAGTGACCTGACTAAGTGTCAAGGCTCCCTGCAGTGCAGTGACACAATCAGATTTTTTTTTTCCTGCATCTAGAGTTATTCTCGCTTCTGCTTGAAGCCTACAGCTACTGGAAGAGAAAANGAGCTAACGACAGTGGGCAGACCCAGTGGCCACCATAGTTGCCATGGAGTGACCTGACTGACTGACTGAAGTGTCAAGGCTCCCTGCAGTGCGGTGACACAATCAGATTTTTTTTCCTGCATCTAGAGTTATTCTCGCTTCTGCTTGAAGCCTACAGCTACTGGAAGAGAAAAGGGGCTATATTCCTCTTTTGGCAGGTTATATTAGAGTACTTTGTTGGTCTACAGCGACTGCTTTTATTTCCAGATTTAGTTACTTCCCACAATAGTGGATAAAAACAAAAATTCCAAGTTGCAATAACTCAGAGGATCTCGAGGGAAACTCTGAAAGGAAGAGATACTTTGAGGCACTCGTTACAGTAAGAATAGAATCACAGTTCTCCAGAATATTTTCATTGGAAGCAGTAGTGCCATATAGTCCTTATATCTGTGTGTATAGATATATGTCCACATGTGCACACATATTTATGTGTACATATGTGTACACAAACATTTTATAAGGAAAATACACATTTTCTTAAAAGCAAGAAAACCTTTTTGCTGTTTCCCAAGGATCTTCACACCAACAAGTGGTTACAGCCTCTAGATCTACAAATGCATATGTCATATTCAAAGTTCAGCAACAACATGATGGGCAGCAGAAGACTGTAATCAACAAGCACCAAAAGAATATCATAGAAGGAAGAACTAAAAGATGAAAAAGAGGCATTTGTAACCTTACAAGAAAATTAAATATGACACAACACAGAAGAGTCTGTCAGTAGAGAAGATTAGTAACATGCTGCTCACCTTTCATTTCTGTGATGAACTTGAAAACTAGAAAATTTAAATTATGAGCCTTGCATTTTTTCTGTAATCTCATGATTTGTCTAATTTACAAGTACAGTTTAATAATATTAACTTCTACACGGTGATGTACCCTATTTTTCTGCCAAGCATAACATTATATTTTGTTAAATATGAAATTCTAACTCTTCTTGCCTTTGTTCCCACACTAGATATCCTGTCAATATACCTCTTCTCTCAAATTTCACGCATACATTTTGTGGGTCTGACTCATAGCGCTTCATAAAACCAGTTCCTGGATGAGCTGCTAAATGTGTATTTCTGGTCCATATATTAAAGAAATATTAACATGAACCAAGAAGGACTACTGGGATGAAAGCTGCAGAGTCTAAGTTATGAGAAGAGAGTCAGGTCATATTTAGACACCACTGTGAGAATCATCTACCTCCATCAAGCCAGTTGTAGGAAAAGAAAATGCATATATGCAGATTTGGTTGCCGTATAAATAGTTCAGCCATATGTTACTGGAAAGAGGGAGATCAGCTCCCCTGACTGGAAACGCCTCCTCGCATTTATTTTTTGTCTATGCACAATGTGCAGTTAGTGCCATCTAGTGAGCAGAGGACACTTCACCAGAAAGCCCTGATGAAGGGTAGCCCGAGCAAAGCTTTTCACCTGTTATCCACACAGCCCTTGAGACCACAGAAGACAGCAGTGAATTTGAGGGATCACATTTCCTCAATACAGAGCTGCACATACACTGTGAAACACCGCAGGATCCCTCTTATAAAGAACGAACAAACCAAGCATATTGGAAGAACAATTTCCTACTATTTCCTGGGCTGTTCATTTTTTTTCCTGTGAAATCTGCTGTAAATCTTGCATACAACTTTTAAGGCAGAACTGAAACTACCAGTTCCACAGAAATTGCTTCCAACAACCTGCTAAATTGTGCTAATTTGCCCAGTAAGTACAACTGCTGAACCAAACTAAGCAAGCCCTTTGCTTTACGGATTTATATCCTTAATTCTTCCATCCTCCCCAGCTGGGGGTTTGTGTTCCATTCTTGCTCACAGATAAGAAAAGCACAGAACAGTTGGAGGGAACTGGTAGAACAGGAAAGATAAACCAAGGAAACAAATAATACATCTTCAAACACATAAAAAAAAATCTGCTTGGGGATGGTTGGGGGAAAGGAGGAATAATGTCCTTGAAACTCAAGGACAAGAAGCTGTGAGCTGGCATTTCTGCAAGCATGCCTTGAAGATGAGACATGTCAAGTTTCTAATCATAAGGCTATTGATGCATTGAAAAAGCTGCCTAGTAGGCTGTATGATTTCCGTAAATAATGGTCTCTAAAAAGAGCATAAGCAATTGCTTATTATTCTTATTGTAGTGCTGACAGATTGAAAACAAAGAAAGAAAAAAGCTGGCTTTCTGTAAGTTTGACAAGATGTGTGTCTGTATTGAGAAATGATAAAAAATGTGACACTGAAGTGATTTGTTTTGTCCAAGGTCAATCAATTGAATTTTATATCCTTTATATATTCTATCTCCTTTTATAAGGAGAATGTAAAAGAAGGAATTATCTAAAATTATACCTAAAGTACTGTTGGGAAGGTCCTCAGTGGTCAGTCTATCCATCAAAATGTGAAGTTTACATGTACAGACAGCCTGTACCTTCCAAAGGCTCAGTCTGTGATTCAGCATTCTTCCTTTGCATGTTTTGAATCTTCATCTGTCTTCACATTATCCAAACAAGGCAAATAAAAACTTGTATATATCATTTAATGTAATATAGATCCCAAGTGAACACTGGCTAACTTGAACTGACTCCAAGACTGGGCATGAGGAAGCAAAAGGGTTTCCCCAAACAGGATAATGTGAGAAGCAATTTTTGTTAGCTCCTGAATTTTCACTAAGATTTGTGGTTTTGTGTTTTAATCTCCTATACTACTATACTCCATGGTATATTGCAAGAGGGATTCAAACTTTACAATTCCCCTCTGCACGTGGGTGCATCAGTCAGCAGACTAGGAATTGTGTGGCAGGAAGGGATAACGTGAACAGAGCCCCCTTGCATCCCAAACCATGCATACCCGCTGGGCTCAGTGTCTCCTTTTTTTTCTTATAAGAAATTCACTGACTGCTACTGGACCACCATGTGCTCTCACTGCCAGTGCCATGGTCATGGTCTTACTGGAAGAATCTCATGCCTTTCTTTGTCAGGTTTTGTTTGAAAAAGTTGCAGAGATATTAACACAGGTAATTCATGCTGTTAGTAATCCAGCAAAAAAGCTTGAAGAAAATTAAGGCAACTCCATTTATAGTGAGGACCCTGGGAGCCAAACCTTTCTGGAGGCACATTGAAGACACTTGTGTGCTATGCTTGGAAAAGGGACCTCTTGTGGCCAGTGGAAGGTAACTCGCTCTGGATAGATGATACATATTTTGACCACTTTGCCATTTCAGGTTTTCTACAGGCCCTAACAAGGGAGAATTGTTTGTCTATAGCTCCTGGCAGGAAACTATACAAATGTAAAATAATTGATATATTTGATAATAAATATGTAAGTTACTACAGAATATTTATGCTTTTATAGCATAGTTGAAAGACTGCTAGTGCTTTGTTTGTTTAGGTAAATTTTACAAGGCTAAATCTATCATCTCTCTTAAAGTCATATAATGCCTTTTCACTTGGAATATTATCTGAAAAAAAAAATATTTCTTTATCCTCTGCAACTAAATTTGATTGTGGTTCACCAGCTACAATATTGTGCAATACATTCATTTTACCGTCAAAAACCATTCTCTTTTGCTAGTTGACAGTCAAAACCTCATTACATTTAAAAAACATGATAAAAAAAGACGTGCCTTGATAGGTGCTTTTAATAAAGATAAATCACAGAGCTATTAAATTTGATAAATGCAGAGTGTCCCCGATCAACAACCAAGAGTTGGTCAATCTCCATTTCTTCCTTTCCCTTCTCACTGTCCCCTCACGGAAACACCTTTTTGAGGGGAAAAAGAACAGAAGGAAAGAGCCTGGCTACCACTCTAATGCTCACCAGGCTGCGAGTGAGAAAGTGGTGCCATTCAAATCCCATTTACATGGGGCTTAACGAAACAGGACGGAATATCTTCGTAAGGGAAAAACTCTGGGAACAATTTGCATTTATCAGTACAGGCCATTAAAAATGTTTGTAGAGGCAGCTTCCACAAAGCAACAAAACTGCCCTGAATATTTATGAAGAAACCAGATGCCACACAAACAGCTTGCTTGCTTTCCAGATTGCAGGGCTGGTTTGTTTAGTTCCCAGAAAACAGGCAGCTAAGGAGTGCTATTATAGCTCTGAGCTTTAAGCTACCATTCATGCTGATGGTAATGACCTACACACCACATGGGTTGCGTGTGGCTCTGCACACTCAGCAGAAATTAGACCTAGCATTTTAATGCTTTTTCCTGTAGTTTTTGGACTTATATCTGAATATTAATGTTAGATTTCTATGTTAATGTTATGGATTTTCTGTTATTACCATCCTTCTATTAGAATATACTGAATATGGAAAATGTTTCTATAATAACTGCTAGTCTCCAACTACTTATAGTGATATAAGACACAAAACAGAGGCCTTTATTTTTATCATTATAATACATAAGCACAAATCTTAAATTATATCAGTAATAGTAGCTAGGTTGCAATTGCTTTTTAAATGGAATTTTCCTACTGTATAGTACTGAAGCTAAATAAAAAGAAACAGAAGTAAGTTTTTCCTTTTCCTTTTTAAATGGAATTGGCCAGTTATTACACACCAATTGAGTACTAAAGATATATTTCTGACCAATAATAATATCACACTAGCTTTTTTTTTTCCTTACATGCAGATATTTCAAGAGCTTGCGCATATCTGTATTAATTGGTAACGCCTGGTATTAAGTAAAACAAATTTGTGCACATATGACATTGGTGAGTCTATGATGCATATGTACAGAGAGAGAAGTACACTTTTAAGAAAAATGCCAATTTATTCTATCATTATAATTACCTGTTTTTGTAGCAGTGGATAGAATAAAACAGTAACTGTACTTATAGAAACAGGAAATCTTCAGGTTTTCACGTGAATAAAAACTTCAAGATCTTAAGAGAAAGGATGATGACTACTGTGTTCATACATATACATGTACAATTTCTATTTTTACCACTAGTGGAGAAAGGTATTCAGACAACACTAACATCAAAACTGACTAAAGGCATACCTGGGTACAAAAATATCTTTAGTTGCAAATAGAAATATTTCCAACACATGATGAAGAAAATCCCAAGCCTCTATAGGCAATAAAAAGTCAATAAAATGAAAAGATCCTGAGTGGTCTTAGGTAAGAACATATGAAGTCTCTTCAAGAACATCCTGCCCTGAGACGGAAAGCTTTCTACAGAGTCATATCAGTAGAAAAGCATATTGGACTGTCATAAGTATATTAAAAAATCATAAATAGAAAATTACATGGTGCTTCAGTAACAAAAGGCACTTTATTGCAAATGCAGCTTGCATAAGTTGTGACCAAGCTGATTGTTAAAATGTGATTTGTGATGTTACTGCTTATAGGAATGTATCCTTGGGAAATATGGGCACATACTTGCACATTCTCTTGTAATGAAAAAGCATAAAAATGATGTGTAAATTGCCTTCGGATTCCTATTTTCACCTTTATGCTCTTTAAAGCTTAGACAGACAAAATTGCTACGGGAGCAAAAGTTGATGCTGATATACATGATTATTCACGTATATTGTGGTGGTAAATGGGGCTGAGTCTGGTTGGAGGTCTGTGGCCAGTGGTGTCCTGCAGGGGTCAGTACTGGGCTCGGTGCTGTTCAATTTGTTCATCAATGACTTGCATGAGGGCACAGAGTGCACCCTCAGCAAGTTTGTGGACGATACGAAACTGGGTGGAGTGGCTGACACTCCCGAGGGCTGTGCTGCCATCCAGAGGGACCTAGACAGGATGGAGAGTTGGGCAGAGAAGAACCTCATGAGGTTCAACAAGGACAAGTGCAGGGTCCTGCACGTGGGGAGGAATAACCCCAGGCAGCAGTACAGATTAGCGGTTGACCTGCTGGAAAGCAGCTCCACGGAGAGGGATTTGGGGGTCCTGATTGACAACAGGTTAACCATGAGGCAGCAATGTGCCCTCATGGCCAAGAAGGCCAGTGGGATCCTGGCTGCATCAGGAGGAGCGTTGCCAGCAGGTCGAGGGAGGGGATCCTGCCCCTCTGCTCAGCTCTGGTGAGGCCGCACCTGGAGTATTGGGTGCAGTTCTGGGCTCCCCAGTACAAGGAGGAATGTGGAGTTTCTACAGAGGGTCCAGCGGAGAGCTACGAAGATGATTAAGAGACTGGAGTATCTATCATATGAGGAAAGACTAAGCGAGCTGGGCCTGTTCAGCCTGGAGAACAGAAGCCTGGAAAGAGATTTGATCAACATGTTCAAATACCTGAGTGGTGATTGTAGGGAGGATGGGGCCAAACTCTTCTCTGTTGTGGCCAATGACAGGAGTAATGGGTGTAAGTTGAAACAGAGGAAGTTCCACCTCCATATGAGGAAGAACTTCTTCCCTGTGAGGGTGACCGTGCCTGGAACAGGCTGCCCAGAGAGGTTGTGGAGTCTCCTCTGGAAATCTTCCAAACCCGCCTGGATGCCACCCTGTGCCACATGCTCTAGGTGGCCCTGCATGTGCAGGGGGGTTGGACTAGATGATCTCTAGAGGTCCCTTCCAACCTCAACCATTCCGTGATTCTGTGATTCAAATTATGTTGCTGTAGAAGTTGGCAATACTCCTTTGAAAACACCAGTCTTCCAGTTCAGAAGGTAAAGCAGTAGATGCTTCTGCACTACTACTGCTATACTGGAAAGTGTGCCGGATTCAGCTCTAGTGAGGAGTATGCAAGTGTAGCCCTATTTTGGCTAAAGAACCAAAATATAACTGAAAACCTGTCGAGTTGAGCAAGAAGTAGATGCTGTTGAGAGCTCAGATCTCTGCTGCCAACTGCTTCAACCGTAAAGAGGAAACTAAAGATGGAAAATGTGAACTATTAAAGCCAAGTTAACAAGTGTCTTGTCTTAAAGTTAGTTTTCTTCACAGGCCCTAGTGTACTTCGTCCAAATGAGAGCATGCAACTACGAACATATGATGAAAGAGAAGAAAATCTTTACAACAACCTACTACTCATGAAAACTGAAATGGAAACCTTTGAGGAACACCAGCATCGAGCAAGAGAACAGAAACATAGAATAAGAAGCAGATTTTGATATTTTTCTTTTTGAAAGAAAAGAGTTGGCAAATACGACCTCAAAAGAGAGACATTATTTCCATTTTTCTACACTTCGTATGAAATGAGGGAGAAAAAAAAAGTACCATTTAATCCTAAACTAGAAATAGTAATTATGATGTCCTCAACAAAATAAGCCAACTATTGCAACAAATAGTTTGCACGAGATAAACAGTGCACATATTTCAACTAAAAGGAAGACTGTGATGAAAGCTTTGTGGACCAAACTCCCCAAATGAAACAACAATAAATCTCTGCCTGTTCATCAGCACCTTCTGCAGGGAAATGAAGCCTCCTTCATTTAATTACATAGTGTTTATCTTATTTTACGTATTTACTTATTTAAAGACTGACTAGTTACTTTTGTCACGGGTTTAATATGTTGGTAACAGGAGCTGGAAGGGGAATGTCTCCCAGAATGTTTTATACAAGCAGCATGAGGGCAGTAGTCCAGGACAACCGCTGTTACACACTGCCAGCTGGCCACTGTGGCACCTGCAATCAGTCAAGTTTGTTGCAGGAAAACTTATGCCACTGACTGCAAGAGTCTATTCGGAAATCATAGACAGACTCGGAAAGCTGGGTCCAACTGTATGAAAACAGCTAGTAAAAGACATAGTGCAGCTTGGAAACCCTGTTAAACCACAGATTCAATCACTAGAAACTCTCCATCCTCCTTTGCCCCAAAGTTATTTCACAATCGGAGGAAATTCTGGCCTGAATGTAACTAATGTGATTTGCTCTGAAAACACAAGATTTTTGGCCTATTTTTTTTTCAGCATCCGGGGATAAGCCATACAATACACACAATTTAATGCTATTATTTTTTACTCATTTCACTCATTGCATACAAAAAAATAAGATCTCTCATAAGCAAAGATGCAGGTGCTTTTGCCAGTAGTATATCTTCTGTAATAATATAATTTAATGTAAAGCATATCCGTGGGTACTTTCTTGAACACAGCTGACTCAGTGCTCCTAGGAGATATTTTATAGATTGATGGAAATAAGCCCTCTCAAGGATTTGTTCATAGCCCCTTGACAAAATTTCTACAACTGCAACTGCATAAGTACCTTACTTTAAGAATTTTATCCTTGTGAGAGATAGAGTAGCAGCTACTGAATTTTTATACTGCCAAAAGAGACAAGCTAATTTACTCTCTCCCCCTGCCCTCCTCTTTTAATTTCTAATGGTGAATTCAGATGATTGCAAATGGTGAAATAAGCATATCTAAGAACTACCATCTGTTAGCTAAGGTTTTGTAACTGCACACTTGCATTTTTTTTCCTCCCATTTTTAGGCTAATATTTTATTTTACTGTGGAGATAGGTTAAATATGCCCAGATAACCAGTCATTCCCTCCCACCTGTCAGGCAATAACTTTTAAGATATTCTTTCTCAGTCATTCTCAAGCACAGGAGCACACCCCTTATGAAATGCTGCTCAAGCAATACCTTTTGCAGTGCTCACTTGGGAAGTTTAAAAACTTTCTTTCCAGCTTCTTTAGATCTCCTTTACTTAAGTCAAACAAAATGGATGTGGAGATGACTGCAGGAGTTCCAAGCTGGGAAAAGTACTCTGGCTTATTAAGTGCAGAGAACTAAAACAAATGGGTTGCAGTATTTCCCCATAGTGCAATAAAAAAGTTGTCTGGATGACTTACAATGTGGGACGATCCAGAAGCATTTCAACTGGCATATATAAGCTCTGTTTACACAACATGTGCCTTATACACTACCCAGTCCACATTATTAGAGTTGTGAGCCCTTGTCTAAATTGTACCGCAGCAGAATTCCATCATTCCAACCTCAGAACTGCAAAATTGGCTTTACTGGAGACATATTTTAGATAACTCTGAAAAATGTTCTGAGGGAACCGAACATGTTATTCAAGTCCCACACACTGCTATTCATTGTACTCTAACGATGGTCTAGTCCTGATCTTCCCAGGTGGGAAAAGGATTTGTAAAATTACTTTCACTGGGAGCAGGATTAAACAGTTGGTTGCATTACATCATGTCAGAAGTGTTTTTCTCTTTATAATTTGATATTCTTAAATATAATTCCACTAAGTACTGATGACAATTTATATTCCTGAAATTTGTTTTCTAGTCTGGGAACAGTTGAAATTCAGAGAACCTGCTTTCGTATAACTTTTTATTCTGGATTGACAGATACAAAAACCCTCTTGTTGTTAGAGGAAAACATGGAATATATCTAAACTAGCTGTCTAAAATGAAACTCACAGTATGTATGCTTTTAATTCTGAAAGCAGAAGCCTTGCAAAATTCCTAATATATGGAAGGATTATTTATACAAAAGATGGGGCTGACTTCCACAAGGATTCCTAGAAATCTGTGAATGCATATTTAGTGCTCATCCCAACGACACTGCAATATTTCTATGAAAACAAAGACTGAACAAGGTGATAATATCTCTTCATCTTACAAACAAAAAATACCACACTACTATGAAGCAGTTAAATGATATATTGCATTCAAGTGCTTCCATGCATTCAAGTTGCTTTCCATGAGTAACTTTCCCTTTTTGCCAAGCACAGCTGCAACAGCAGAGGGAGCAAGTTTCATAGAGGTAGAAAGCTTTTATTGAACTCTCGCGTCTACTAATAGCACATTATCCTCTTAAGCAAGATTCAGAGAATCGAGAAACAGATTGCCTGGGAAAGCCTAACAAAACTCAAGTGAAGCAAAATTCTTCAGTCTGTGGGGAAATGTCTTAACAAGGAGCCATGAAACAGCAAAAAAAGTTAGAACATGCTTCAGTCCAAACACATGCAGATTTTTACACAGATAATTAAATATTTTTCTGTTACAGACCTTGGGAAGGAAAATCAATATCCTTGTCATCCTCACCTAAAAGAGATTATTTTGGTACAGTCAGGCTTATAAAAACTGACTCACACCTTCCCTAAAAGAAGAGAAAAGAAGCCAGACAAATGATCCTGGCAAAGTCAAATCCATCTATAAAATAAATTGAATTAATTCTACTTAGACATTAAAAATAGACAAGCCTGAAAAGAAAAGAAACAAACAAGAACCAGTTCTCTCTCTGATGATTCACATTGGAAAAAGCTAAATCAGAAGAAAAAACAACTTTCTCTAATAGTCCAGGAACTGAAACACTTCATCTACTTTTTAAGGCTAACCTTGTGCCTACGTATGCCCAGTTCTTTAATAATGTTTAAGATTTTGGAATAATAAATCTGCATTTTTCACTGCATCAGACCCAGATTTTGCCAGAAATCACTGCCACCTGCAACATGCTGAGGTCCTGCTCCAAGGGATTATGAGCATGACTGCTGTCCTGCTGCCAGCGGTGATCTGCTTAGGAGTGATCCTCAAATCTCTAAAGTCAGGGACAGTCTTCCCACTACCATTAGTGCAATTTCTCCTTATGGAGAATTTTTCAACTTTCTGGACTGTTCAGACCACTGTCAGTCATCTGTTTTTGTTTAAAAGCTTGCCATTTTCATTTTAATTTGGTCTTTCCCCCCAATTTTATTACAGATTCTAAACTACAAGCCCTCTTCTCCAAACTATAATCACTAAATTCTCTTCCACACTAATGGAAAAGGATGTGATAGGATTTGACTTAATTATTTTCATTAAAAATAATTTCTAAGCATTAAATACAAGTTCTTCTTACATAAGACAGAAAATAATCTTACTTTACTGTGACTATGTGGTCAAAACTTTGCTTGACTTGCTAGACTGAAGTACCCATATGGTGAAATAAATGTCTCCATAGAAAAAACTATTCATTTGCTTAACCGATTGCATCATATAGATGCTTTAACATTAAAACTTGATAGTATTTCCTATTGTGATAAATGGGTTGTAATTCGCAAAGATAAACAAAGTGATAAGGATATGTTAAGATGGCANTTTAGTGTCATTTCCTTTATAATTTCTGACATGCTATGAAAATGATTTGGTAGTGTGCACATGGTTCATATAAAGAAATGCTCCCCTGGCAGCAGAGAGCAGAGAAACATGGCACATTCTGCCATACTGCGAGTGGTAATGAAGTTTCAGGATGTTTATCAGGAACCAATGCGTTTTATAGGAAATAGAGGTGCAGGAAATAACCTGCAGCTCTGAAGGCAATCTGCTACTGGATTCAGTACTAAAACACTAGTGTTCCATGGTCAACAGTTAAAAGCTTCATTATTATCAATGTATTTAGTGTCAAAAACAACCACTATAGACTTAGCAGCTTTGCGAATTTAGGGGAAGACAATCGAATTGTGTTGTTAAACTAATCTTTCCAGTGCTGTCCATTGTTATCTCTAAATACTTAAAGAAAGATCTGAATTTTGTCAAGTCAGATGTAAAACCTTTAACTATTGTGTTATTTTTAAGTGAATCAAAATTGTTCAAAGAAAATTCACTCTGGTGATTTTGCTCTGTCTCTCAGTGCTGAGGGACTGTACTTTTTGCATCTGATCTAGTTGGTATCCCAGTAGCAAAAAAAAGTTATATATTACAACACTGAAGACATGGAAGAAAGATACTTATCCTCACAGGGATTTTATCATCATGTTTAGGATAAGATACAAAGAACTGTGGAAAAGGAGCAAGAATGACTGAAAGAAAGCACTTTGTAAGATGCCCTGCAGTTGTATTTAAATCAGTTAAAAATCTGTCAAATATATATACAAATACATATGCAAATATATGTTTACATTAGAATTCTTTATTATCCTTACACAACTTTATGCAGAACTAATGGGATGTCTAATGCCTAAAATCAAGTATTACTCTGTTTCCAAAGCTCAGTCTGAATTAAAAAGAAAACTGGCACATGGGAGCAAACACAGACTTGTGTCTGGACGATACAGAAGATGAAAAAATTCATGAAAAGAGGCACACTCTGCCAAGCTTGCTAAGGAAACTTTTCTTCTACAATAAAGATCTTTAGAAACTAACCTCTCAATATATGCAGCATGATTTTTAATCTTTTACCCCAAATCATAAATATGCTCTGCAGAGCAGCATCATTTCTCTGCTCAGGCTACATAACTGCTAAGTTGCTATACTGCCACATGGCTGTTTAAAAGTCGAGGAAGCCCTGAAATTAGATTTTATGGAACCGAGAGAGAACCCAAGTCATGGCTGGACTCTTTCCATAAACTACATCCTTCTGCATTCTTAAATGATTCCCACTGTTTTGGGACCAGTTCTCTTTTTCTTTGGATAGCTGATATTTGCCTTGTTTCACCGCTTAGAAAGCTCTTCTCAAAGTTTACTCAAACTGTTCCTATGATGGCAATCTGCAGTGAGGAGGGCTCCAGTTGAGATCTGTTAGCCACTGAGCCTGCTCTCAGCACCCTATCCCAAAGAAAGACTGTTCATACTAGGACAGCAGCTTCTGGATAGTCTTGCAGTAAGGCTTGTTTCAGTGCATTGAAGTATTGCCTTCTTTTTTTTCTTCTCAGAGAAAGTATATATGGTTCACAAACAGTATAAATTGTGCTAAATATCACAAAATTAGTACACAGGTCTGTGGATGAGCAGAGGACTAGAGAGTATATTTAAACGAAAGAAATACAAGCCTGCTTTCATAAAATCCACAAAGCATTTCTTCCTCCTCACGGTAAGCAAGGAGGCCACTGCAATTAGGGAGTTTGTACTTCAGCTGACCTTACTGCACAAACGTAGGAGATGTCAGATCACTTCACTTGCCCTTTTTAAACTCAAAGAAACAGACTGTCTGGCACCTACACGTGCTGTTGAGATCCAGCTGTGCCGTGCCTGGCTCCCTCCTTGAAACAATTCTTTCCAACAGTTCCACATACCACACAGGTCTAGCAGTTCAGCTGTCAAACTCCCAGAGACCACTAAATTTTTGGCAGTCCCATAGGTCTAAGATCTTTCCTGTTTGGTTTCGTTCAAAGTTCTTTAAAGCAAATAGTTGGTGCAAAGGCATTGGAGACTTAAAGGGTTTCAGCAGTGGTACTTTCCCCTGGCTTCTGTTTTTTATCCCTCTCCATTCAATCAGTTAGCTGGTATCCTTCAGCAGTCTAGAAGTTAGCTTCCCTCTGAAACACACATTAATGCCATATATTGACATTCATACCAGAAGGAAGATACGTGCCATATGTCCAGTGACTGGGCATACTTCATTCTGTTTACAAATTTACCAGTAAGACAGTTCAAGTCACCTTTGAAGGACTGATGTAAGTTATCACAGGAGTATTTGAGTGTGAAATTACTGATCTGGCTTCCTGACTTTTTTTTTTTTTTTGGATACTTATAATTCAGTTTGCTAATTACTTAGTCTAAAGAGAAGCAGTAAGTAGTCAGCAGAGCATTAGCAGGTGGCATTCCAGTAGTCTTTCTGTGACGTTTCCTCTATGGAGTTAACGCCTAGGAAACCCTTGTTCTGAAACACCGTCCTGGCCAACTCAGGTCCCTTTGAGAATAAATGAGTAAAACAGGCTGGAAAATAACTTCTACAGTTCTTTATCCATCCCAAGAAATCCTGACATTCAGGATAGACAAGACTTAGCCAAGGAGAGCAGAAAAAAAAAATCCAGTTCATGAGGTCAATAATAAGTTGTTGGTGACCAAACAGACCTTTCATTATTAGAATGTGGGACGTAGTATGTTTTTTTCTTGAATAGCTTTCTTTCCCAGAGCTGGGAAGTACTGGTTTCCTTCCCTCCCCTGTTAATGACTAAGATGCAGTGACTACGTTAAGCTTGTCAGAGAGGAGGCAAGAAGAATGTGTGATGTCTCTCACAGAGATTCTTTTCACTGGACAATTTAAACGTGGCATGAAAGCAAGTCCTGTCCAGGTCAGCTTTAATAGGAAGGAGGATTCTAGCCAGGGACTGTGGTTACCCTCAAGACTTCGTTTAAATATCTTGGGAGCACAAATATAAAATTCCATTAACAGCCTGCTTTATTTTTGCTTCCAAGGCCAAAGCCCTTGTGTGCTCTGTGTTGCAGAGGAACAGCCAGGATATTGAGAATATTAGTTTTTATTAATGGAATCTCCACTGGCGAAAATCTGGAATAGTGCTTGAGCCATAAATATTAACAGCTAAGTACCTCTACTTCTCTTCATTCTTCTTTTTTTGGTGTTAGAAAACGTAGATTTATAAATGAATAAATCAAGTACCAGTAGTATGTCTTCGCCTTTTTTTTTTAAATGTCCCTTACCTGTCATTCCTTCATTCTTGTCTGAGACTAGAACAATCTTCATTCTCCCCTCACTCTTAAAAAATCACACAGTTGCAACATAAGCATCTTCCTTTATGTCCTTAATACCTTCACCAGGTTGTCTCTCTCTCTTTCATTACTCTCTCTTTTTTTTTTTTTTCTCCTCAAAGTAGGCTAGTAAATTCACAACAGTGTACCAGGATAAAGGCTGTATTTCAGACACTTATGTCAGATATGTGTTCTAACACATGATTTTTGTATTAGATCAGGAGTGGGCATGATCATATTACCCCTCAAGTTTCCCAGTGTGGACTATGAACTCTTTATGCTGGCTTTATCGCCTTTGGTTGGTTTTATGCCAAAGGCAGACCAAACATCTGATCCTCTGCAAAGTTTGAGTGGTAGAGACCTCAAAAAAAAGCCTGCTGGGACAAAGCTAACTTGCCAGTTTCTGGAGAGAAATCTTATCAGAGAAAGTGAATTTACACCACATTAGCGCTTTATGCCCTTTTGTCCTTTGGTGTTCTGGCTCAGGCATTCAGAGTTAACGTTAAGCCAGCTTCTCTCTTCGTTGCTAAACTCAGAAGCACACACATTTGGGTTCCATATTCAAAAGAAAGTGTTTGAAGAGGTTCATGTTTAGACACTAAAGATGTTTCTAAATGCACCCTTTTACCATTGTCCCCATTTATAAAACTTTTAGAACAGCTACTTATTACTGTGCAATTACTTACTACTGTGCAAGTTTTGCTTTGGTGACCTTCCATACCCACTAACATACTGTGTTTTAACATTTTCAGATGCAAGCAGAATGCCTGGCAAAGTCCTGAAAACTACAGGAGATCACAGAGAAAATCAGACCTGGGATTTTTTGTCTGTTCCCTAGTTCTTTCCATGCAGTCTGCCATTTCCTTCATCACTGTGTCATGAAAAAGAGTTAGAAACTCCCCTAAGTAGTTACCATCCACACCGATAGGTCATTTCTGCAAACAGTGTTAAATGAGCTGTTCAAGGAGAGGCACCTACAATCCCAGGTACATGACTGTGTGTGTGTCGAGTCCCAAAGAGTAAGAATGTCAAGTTTCTCTCTGGGATACAGAAATTTCGCAGCACTGTGCGAAGTATTTCATCATGAATATGCTGCTTGGGCACCTGCTTTAGCCTAGCTCAAGGAGAGTCACTAGAGGTGATAGGTGGGAATCACCCTGCCTAATTTCAGAGGTCTACGATCTCTAGATCTGTGCAGGATGGCAAGTCTTCTTTTATAGTCATTGGACAAAAATGGGTGTTTCTAGTGCACCGTTCCTCCCATCCCAGTGTACATAAGTGTCTAAAATAGATCATGTGAGTCACATACTACAAATGCCTGTTTCTTTCCTTTGCTTAAAAAGGGAATCTAGACAACAGATACCTAATTGTAAACGCCCAACGTTCATCACACAAAGCCCAGTCTGTGTGGACAAATGAGATTCGTAAAGCTGGGTTAATTAAGCATCTCTAAAACAGGAGAGAGCAAACAATGGTTAGACAAGAATAAACTATATTAATGAATACCAAATGACTTAAAAGCACGTACTCTCTGAATATGAATGATCTCCTTTTCCATCCTTTTTCTCCTCTATTTCACTGAAGATGAATTTTGACTATTCATGTAAAATCCTCCAGAGTCTGGACTGTCTTCTGTGCATACAATTTGGGGAGAATGGAAGGCTTTAGCTTGGAAATCTACACAGTATTTGACAGGATCTCAGCTAAATCATACAGGCAGTGTCAGGAGCTGGGAGGCGAAATAAGCTTCTAAATTAACATTTATGTTAACATATGAGGGTTTTATCCTTTTATTTCCATTCACTGCACCTATTCTGTTTATTGCAAATTCCACAATTAATTATTGTATCTGATTTTAGATTAGCTTAACCTTAAGGAAAATCAAAAATCACTATTACTAGCTGATCCCATTCCTAAATATCAGCATATTGCCTAGCTACCAAATGTGTTTCAAAGTATCTGGAGGACAAAAGCAGGTATCTCCACTCCAGAATCAAGTTTGAGAATCTGGTACTATAAGGCTTTTTGAAAAAACATCCACTTGTCACAAAAAGCTTTTTGCGTAAGATAAATAGTGCAGAGTATTCCCAGTGGGCCACATAATAGTCTCCTTTCATGTTTGCAAAGGAGATCATTGGCCTCTGTATTTTATTAGCTACTTTCCAAAAACTCATTGTCTAAATATTTAAATAGACTAGCTAAATAATCCTCTCACTATTCACTTAACAGACAGCTCTTCCTCCTTTCCCCAAATTTCAGACAGGTGTCATTGACTGACAAGATTTCATAATAAAATACAGTTGGTATATTCTTTGTAATTCTATTGCCTGTTTATTGAATTAGCTTGCTATGATCCTGGTCCAATTAGTTCCAAAAAGAAAAAAATGAAGGAGCAAACTAAAATCTGTCATCCAAAATGGCCATTATCAATAGATTTTTCTGCTTCTCTGTAAAGTGAAAGAGTCTACAAGATGGCCTTTCCAAGTACTTCTGTATACAGACAGCAAAAGGCTCCATACTTAAAAAAAAAAAAAAAAAACACAAAAAAACACAAACTCTATCTTCCATGTGCCATAATAAGTCTACAGGCAATTGCTCTTTTTTTTCCATATCTTTCTGGAAAACTTGTATCACAAGAATTCTGTAATTGTTATTTATCTATGTAATGCCATAGCAATACTTTTTGCATTTCCTTTGCTGAAGTCTATTACCTTTTTATGACTCAGAATAGTGTGCTTATATTTCAGTTAAAATGTTTTGTAAAAGACTATATAAGTAACAAAATGGAAAACAAGTTTTGATTAACCAAAAAGTCTCTAAAAGTACACTATTAATATAAGCCTTAATTTTACTAATTAACAGGAATAGCTATTTATGTTAGTTATTAAACTCTAAAAGTAAATTTTCAGCATAGAAGACATACTTTCAAGCACCTTTTCAAGAGTAACCTCTGAAACATATTTTAAAACATTACTCCTCTAAGAAAAAGATAGCTAAAGACATGAGCATGTATGGACATGGATTCCTTTATATCAAATTTCACACACTAAATGGAACTTGTATCCCAAGGAAGGCAAGGCTGCCATTCAGAGGGATCTAGACAGGTTGGAGAGTGGGCAGAGAACCACATGAGGTTCAAAAAGGACAAATGCAGGGTCCTGCACCTGGGGAGGAATAACCCCAGGCAGCAGTACAGATTAGCAGTAGGCCTGCTAGAAAACAGCTCTGTGGAGAGAAGGATTTGGGAGTCCTGGTTGACAACAGGTTAACCATGAGGCAGCAATGTGCCCTCATGGCCAAGAAGGCCAGTGGGATCCTGGCTGCATCAGGAGGAGCGTTGCCAGCAGGTCGAGGGAGGGGATCCTGCCCCTCTGCTCAGCTCTGGTGAGGCCAAACCTGGAGTATTGGGGGCAGTTCTGGGCTCCCCAGGACAAGAGGGACGTGGAGCTGCTGAAGAGGGTCCAGCGGAGAGCCACAAAGATGATTAAGGGACTGGAGCATCTATTGTATGAGGAAAGACTAAGCGAGCTGGGGCTGTTTAGTCTGGAGGAAAGAAGGCTGAGAGGAGACCTGCTCAAAATGCACAAGCACCTTAGCAGTGATTGTAGGGAGGATGGGGCCAAACTCTTCTCTGTTGTGGCCAATGACAGGAGTAATGGGTGTAAGTTGAAACACAGAAAGTTCCCTCTCCATGTGAGGAAGAAATTCTTTCCTGTGAGGGTGACCAAGAACGTGAACAGAATGGCCAGAGANGAGGCTGTGGAGTCTCCTTCTCTGGAGATCTTCCAAACCCACCTGGATGCCACCCTGTGCCACGTGATCTGGGTGTCCCTGCTGGAGCAGGGGGTTGGACTAGATGATTTCTAGAGGTCCCTGCCAACCACAATCATTCTGTGATTCTGTGAAGGCAAATACTCTTTATATACTCTTCAGTTCCAAATATGTAAATATGAGTATATTAGTGAGATTAAAAGGAATCAGAAAAGAAAGAACAGCCAAAATGGCAAAATGAATTACTCCTTGAGGGGAAAAAAATAGACATTCAAACAAATAACAAAAAGTTGATTAGTGATAAAAACTCTAGAAAAGTAGTAACACCATTCAATCAAATTAAAGGATAATCTATATGTGATCTCATCAAATGAATGTCTTCAGTGAAGACCATTATGTTGAACACAGCAAGACAGTGTGTATAATCATAACCACAGCAAAAGCAAAACCTAAGCAGCTTAATGAATTTGAGTCCACTCATAAGTCAGTTTCCATCTCAGAACTTCTAACAAGGGACATACGATAACAGATCCACTAAAAGGGTCTTTAATGATTGTTACTTTAGCAGAGCTGCAAGGTATGTTCAGATAATTACAAAATTTGTGCCCATACCCGAGAATAAAAAGTGACTCCAAACTCTTTATCCTTTCACACCTCAGGCTCCATATTAAGCTTAGGATAAAATTTGAAGGAAAGAATAGTCAATGCTTGTCAGTAAGGGGACAATAGAATAAAATGTAACATGGCTTTAGTAAAGGTAGGTCATGTCAGGCTAACCTGATTTTTTTCTTTGATAGGATACCTGATTTTCCAGACAAAAGAACTGCACAGAGAGATTTGATTTTATCTGAACTTCAGCAGAACATTTGATAAGGTGTCACAATAGAAATTATTAGGTAAACTGGAAAAAAAAAGGAAGATTAGAAAAAAAAATATGAAGGTGCTGACTAACGTGACTACTGCAGAGGAAATGCCAATGAACTGTACTGAAAGGTGAGCCTCTGGCCTATGGCTGAAAACAGATTTTGTCTAATAGTTTTTCTCATAGATTAGTCTTGGCATTCATCTTGTTTACTACTTTACTTTGTAATTTCATCCCTAAAATGGGAATGTATGCAAGAAATTGGAAAATGTGAGGCTCTGATAAGGGTAAGGGGGAAGAAAAGGAGTATCAGAGATGGGATGAAATATAATAGTACAAAGTACAGGGTGTTCTAGTTAAGATGGGATTCACCTCACACAATTCATCTAAAAAACCGAGCATCTTAAGAGATGAGAAAATTCATTTTCTTATGCTATATTACACAAGGTAAATTCAATTGAAACAGCAAAAAGTTAAATATAATTGTACAGGGCACTAATGAGATTTCATTTGGGTAAATATGTGTCGGTCCATATTCTGCAAGAGTCTTTCAAGAAAAGGACAGCCTATATCAAAAAAGGCAACAGCAAAAACATAGCTGGTCGCCGTGAGAAAGAAACATGCAGGGAGCCACATGAGTGTTTAAACAAATAATGTGGTTAAAATCCTCTGTGAGGGAGAAAGGCTATTTATATTTAATCTTAATAAATAAATAAATAAATAAATAAGGCTATCCCTCTCCTCTTAAGAACAGCAGACTACTAGTTTGCAGTGAGTAGATTTAGACTGGTATCTTTTTCCAGCCATCACAGTGAGGTACAGCTATCGCTTTCTAGAAGAAATATTGAAGGCAAGAAACTTCACTCATTTTAGAAGTGAGCCTGCAGTTTCTTATGAAATAGATTATGTGATGCAGAGCCTATTAAAGAGAGGCTGCACTCAGGAAGACCTTGCTAGTTTTATGTCCACATTCAAGAATCCATTTTGCAATAAGATGACATTTTTACTTTCCTGTAAACATAAAGATTCTCTCTCCTCTGAAACACTGTACACAAAAGGAAAAAAAATGTAACATGATTCAAAAGTTTATCAAAATAATATGGCATTTGTTTTATATCTTTCCAATATGCCAGAAATAAATGTTCTGAAATACCATTTAATTGAAATAATTATCTAAAGTTCACTTGAGATTTTTGCATATTATGCATATTTGGGTGACTATCTTACTGATTATACTTTCAAGTTAACAAAAAAAATCCCAGTAAATTCTATGAATTATGTGCATAGCAGGCTAATTCTATTTCTCTGCCTTAATATCAATGATCTGAAATTTAATAGGAATAGGTGTGACCCTCAGATATACCGTCAGATATAGTTCTGTAAAAACCAATAATCTTGACTTAAGTGTTTCTAAAAAAAAATAAAAATGACAGTAGTAAAAGGCAAAAATTGACAAAAAAAAAAAAAGTGAACAGGAGACCAGATAGGCTTTTCCACCTATGCATTTTGTGAACCAGTCTCTGTATTCTTATCCTTTTACCTAGTTCAGTTATGCATTAACATGGGAACCATAAAACCTCTTGCATAAGAAAATGGGAAAGTCACCTCCTGCTTCGAACCGAGCACTTTCTAACTGATACTGATATTCTTAATCTGTCACCTTGCTGTGCCTCTTGCTGTAGAGGAAGACGCTAACAGGCTCCTTTCCTAGTTTGACTATGCTGTAGGTCGTGTTAAGCCTAATGGTCAAGCAGACCTGTCCTAGGATTAACTACCTCATGGTTGCACCTCTGAAGGAATCAAGACTCAGCACAGCTAGTAAAGGAGACGTGGGGGAGTTGCACAATCCAAATACCTACTGATCAGATGATAACTGCTTTCAATCAATGACAAATAGATGAATTCAAATGAGAAATGTGGATTCTCAGGTTTTAGTTCACAAGCAGTACCTTATAAGAGATTATTGAACACCACTTTATCCTCTCCTTAAATTATCTTTTGATTTTCAATATTAAAAAAATAAATTGCAAATCACTTTTGTAGTTCATCCTTCAAAACCTGTGTTTATTTTTTATTTCTTAAATGATTTTCTAAAGACACTGGATCTGTGAAGATCTTGTTTCAGTGATTTTTGATGCCTGTACTATATCTGTAATACTACTATAATATTATTATAGTATTACAGGTAATGCAATAACAACATTTCTAGTTTACACTCAGAACAAGAGTTTTAAACCCTAGCCTAAAAATAACCATCCTTCAGAGGGCATCCTTGCCATGAAAAAAGCATGAAAATAATGTTTCTATAGATAAAACAAACCAACTTACTTATTGGGTTGTCTTATTCCAGAATCTCAAACTGAATGACTACAAAGTTTAACCATTCACTCAAGATTTTCCATGCTAGATGGAAAATTGTGATCCATTTTCTTTCGTCTTTTTTTAGAAAGTCTCAAGAAAATGTTTTAAAACATTTTGTATAATACAGCATTTAAAACATTTTGTTGTATAATAATAATAAATAAAAAGTATCTAACAACCCTATCAGTAAGAAATGCTAGCTTTTTTATACTATAGTATGTGTACTTTAAATTTATGTTGTAGAGCAGGCTGTATCCTGATGTTAAAATGTTCATTTTTTTACATTTCAGTGAAATCTAAAATGCACGCTTCTGAAATTTGCATTATGGATTAAGGCAGTTAAATTCTCCAAAGATTCCATCTTCACTATGCACTTTCAGTTCCTACACAGCGTCTTTGCGCCAGCTGGATTGCACAATTCATTATTCCTACTACAAAACTCAGCGCACTTTTCCAAGTCTCCTTTAGTGCGAGCAGAACTCAGCCTGCAGTTCTTTCCCCCAACTGAGAAGCAGCATTGCATCACATCTGAAGCTGAGAGCAACGAGATTCTCAGTTCTCAGGGACTTCAGTAATCTGGAGAGGAACAAATCGATCTGTCTAGAAATGATAAATCTTGAAGATCACTGGGGTGTAAGTTTGCAAAGAAACAGAGTGGGAATTTATGAATGGAGAGGAAAAGAAGGAAGGATCTACTGCAAAAGAAAAAAACTTATTTAGCAGGTTCTTATTTAAGTAGGTTCTCCCTTAGCAGTATCAATATGGGGCTGTGGATGAATCCCTTCCTCATCCCAATGATGTTAACCACTCACAGTGACACAGCTGCTATATCAAAGGCCAAATATAAGTACATTCAACTCAGTAAAAGCAGGAAAAAAAACGCACAGAGATAGCAAAGACTGGATTCAGATCCAAATGGAGAACATAAACTATTTAATAACTATAAATGACAGAACCTATAAATGACCTACTGGCAATTAATGCTCTTCTCAACACTTTTGCAACACTTAACACTCCTGACTATAGATACCGTAGCCCTAAACCGAAAGGGATGCAATAAAGAAGGTCTCTTACATACTACAGTGTCCCTTATATCCAACAATGGATATGGATGGAAAATGTCATCATAAGAGTTCTCTTTTGAAAAATATTGTAACAATCATGTCATGTATCCATTATGTGAACTGAGCGGTTGAGACTGAACCAGCAGAAATAAATTACATTCCTTGTAATTCCAACCTGTGTGGTGCACAGAGCAGGCACTCACTCCTCTTTTGAACATTCAGTGCAAAAGCTTCATTTTGTCTTCATAACGGAATGCCAGATTTGCCACCCTATTTCTGTGTCTTTCACACACTGGTGTATACTTTGCACACAAATGGATTAATGTTCCCTTTCTTCTAACTGTCACCATCATCATCCCCACAGCATCTGGGAGTTGGGAGTTTTACAAGTATTCATGGATTGTAGGGAAGATGGGGATGTACTTTTTTTTTTTTTTTTTTGCTTTTGAACTTATTTATGAACAGAACTCCCACTGACTCACAGTATACTGTGTTCAGCCCTTCTATACGTCAGGTCCTAAATGTCTCAAAGCTGATTGAAGGTACAGTACAAAATCAGTGATCCCCAGCAAAGAAAAGTTCTCATTTTTTTTTCCCAGGCAATATGGAGCTGGATCCTTGGCACTGGAGTCTACAGGAGCTTTGCCACTAACTTCAAGGACACCTGAAGCCTCTCTCAGCTTTGCGAAGGAACCACAAGGCAGAAACCAACCCCAAGGCCCCAATACTATATTAAAAGGCTTATGATTTTTCTTTCTCCCCCTAACTTCCCCATTTCATTTACTGCACATCTTCCATTTTCTGCAAAAGCCAGGCAATGTCAATCCTCATCTAATGCGCCAACAGATCCTGTAGGAACTCCTTCCCCCTAGCAAATAAATATGTATGTTTACTGTGCGTATACATAGTGGAAGTAAAGTAAAATCAAGTTGGAATAGAATTCTAGCATTCCTCATGCTAAGTCCTGCATTTGAAAACTTAGTATTTTAAACCTTTTTTTTCTTCTCCATTGCACACTTAGGTCTGTCCTGATGGGTGGAATTTATCTTTTATTGTCCGGGTGGGTGATAGTCTGATGCTGCTAAATCTAGGGAAGCTCTGCAGCTCAGCAAAACCTTGTCCCTCTGGAAGACACTGCCAAAACTGTCATAGTAATGAATGGAGTCAGGGCTTCCAGAGCAGCAGTGCTGCGACACTGACATCCCCTCTCAGACTCTTTTATGGCACCGTACCACCATTTTCAGTCAAATGATCTGCAAAATAGAATGGGTGGAGAGGCAAGGGTTACAGCCATCGTTGGCTTGCATTTTGAATAAAGTTAATATCAACTCAGAAACGTGTTTAGGGTTCAGCTCTAGTGTGGACTAACACATATTAAGAAGTGGAGATAAATCAGGAGGATAGATAGTTGTCAAAAAGCATATCCTGTGCAGGAGGACCAAAACCACTGAACAATTTAGTCTCACCAGATTTTGGCTACCTATGAAAAAAAGCAGAAGTGAAAAGTATTTTCAATATCATTTAACTTAAAAATCAAGGTATGGAGCAGGTTGGATTTTGATACACAAATTCTGATGTATTCTGTACCAAATTTTGAAACATGTTTTGAAGAAGCATCTCAGTCAACTGCAGGGAACAAGAAAATTAGTTGTCTGTATAAAATTGATAGAATTATATTTTTTGATGCTTCATTTTTAAACAACACAATAATATAACTAGAATAGAGTCTAAAAAGCACTTTTAAAATGCAGCTACGAGGATTATATCACAGAAATGTCAAAATAAAGCAGTAATTTTAAAAAGGACTAATCTACCTCAACCCATGCATATGACGATACTTCACACCTTGAACTCTCATTTACAGGATTTATACTTCTAATCTTTTTTTCTCTTTTCTAGGGTCAGGGCAGTGACTGGCCCTATTCTCAAGACTGTTCTCAAGATAAAAAGAAAAAAAAATATGGATTTAATGAAGCATATCATAGTCATCATAGTCATCTTTGATGCTAGTCTTGTACTGGATTATCAGAGGCATGAAGCAGTGTTTAAGAGATGAATTATTCAACTAATCCAAATCTGATGCCTGAGTTAATAGGTTCAGTGGTGGTAATGGAAAGGAGAATGTAAGAAAAGGTCCTGATATGAGATTATTCATTTGTGTTACAGCCTAAACATTAATACTTTGGACCTACATATTATTCCTTAATAGAAAAAAAAAGATTAGATGTGTCTGACTGATACATCTGTAGGGCAATTATAGTAGAAAAATGTGTAACAGGCATGAAGGTTTTTGTGAAATTTCCAAGGAGCTTTATGCCCTTTTCTGAAATCTGAGATTTGTTCCTAGAATCTACTAGAATTGTGGAATTTTTTCTCCTAACAAACAATTTTATTGATTACAAAATAAAAAGATTTTTTTTCTGCTCAAAAAGCCTGTCTCTTTAGAGAGACATGCTAAATAATTTGTATGCTCCTCTTTAATGCAGATAAATAAGAACCCAGGCAGTTAAGTAAATAAGAATCCCCAGGCCCCTTCCACCTCTTATACAGAACCATTTTCTGCTGGAAAACAAAAAATTATTCCATTCCTGGAAGCGAATCAGAAGGCAGACCCATCACTGAGTAGCCAGCATATGATTCAGCTTAGCTTTTCACAAAAGTTAAAAAGTCCAAAAGCCACCAAAAAAAGGGTTCCTGTCTCACTTTAACTCTTCCGAAATGCCTTCTGAGCACTTCTGTGAAGCGTGCCTACTGCAAGAGGAGCACCTCTGGGTTAAGAAGGCAGTGACTTTTGGTGACAGCTGGCAAGCAGACACTCCCTCTACCGAGGGGCAGCTTTCATTCAACTATAAGGTAGGACGAGCACAAATTCCTGTAGCTGGACTTGGAAAAAGTACTAAATCCATGATTAAAATACATAACAATTACATCCCCACACTGTATTTTTTAAGGAGAAAACAATCGTAAAGGAAAAATATATGATCATTATATAAAATAAGACAGTTCAGAAATATGCTGATTTTCACTTGTGTTTTATGATTATATGAGCAAGCATTGAATAAAAAGTAATAAACATTATAGCAAGTAGGAAAAAGACATTCCATTCAAGTCTTGGAAAATGATACAAAATGTTAAAATAGCACTAAATATTCCCCTCATGTTAAAATGTAGTATTTGAATTGCAAAATGATTTTGCTGTACTTTCAAATGCTTTTAATATTCCTTCACGTAATATATACATTGAGAAGATTGTTTTTGCTGTAATTCACTGTATTTCCATGGGAATATACTGTACATAGGAGGGCTTGTCCCATTTATTAAGCCAACTGAAAGAAATGCTACTTGTCTCCCAAATTAATCTTACAGTAGATTTTTAATAATTTTAAATAAAATAAATTTTCAATATTCCAGAACAGCCTTGTAAAGCTTACAGCTGCAGTTTGCAAAAGTAATTGAGGTTAGCAAATGCCTGAGATGCAGAAAAGTGCTTTAAAATGTAGTTCAAAACAAATACTTCACTTTCTTTAACCTGTTTAGATTGATACTCATTTTATTTAAGTATTCTGGGAATCCTGCTACTTAAAAAGTGTGGGAAAAAATTACAATAATGATCACCTTTCTTTAAAAGCAACTTGTCACTGACAGCAATAGAGTTCAGGCTGAATCTCAGCATCTTTGCTGCATTGCAAATAGTCTTTATTGCATGTTTTTCTTCTTTAAGCATGTTTTGAACTAATACCTAGCATTTAAGTTTATTTTTTGCTACCTTCCAAGGTTTCCTCTAAATTGATATGGCTAATTTAATCAATTACCAAAAAAAAAAAAAACAGCTTTTAATTTATATATTTTACTTGAATATAATCTTAATTAAACTCTAGCCTCCTCAGCAATCAACTGTACTGTTTGTCTTACTTTACTTTAAAAAACTGTGGAATGGAAACATAGCTCATGAATGGACAAAATAAGCTTTCCTGACGACCCTCACCACTCTAACTGTGAATACCTCCACATGGGAGGAAGATAAAGAAAGTTCTGACATTTGCAAAGTAATCATTCCAACAGAGTGAAAGATCATCTAATCAGTTTGCATGTTACACATCACTACAGGAGGGCCCAAGTTTGGCTTGAGATCATCTAATCAGTTTGCATGTTACACATCACTACAGGAGGGCCCAAGTTTGGCTTGAGAAGGCAATATTGACAACTTGCACACAAAACCCAAGACACATTTAATTTACATGTATAAGGTTAGATTCCAGTTCCCCCTACCGGAAACGCAGACCAGTATGGTTCCTAGGTCTTGTCTTACACCTCATTTTAGAGAGTGCCAGTATGAGTTCAGTTTTGCTGACATACTTCTTTCATACTGTGAAATTAAACAGTACTTGGTGGTAACTTGAAACAACTTATTTGTTTGCTTAATATTAATGACAGAATTTCATACCTAATCATCTTGTGGACTATTATACTATCAACGTTTTACTGTTTTATCATTGACTATTACATCATCCTCTACATTATGCTTTATCCTCTTAACCATTAGCACATTCAGTGCTGGAGAGCTACAAGAGACCGCCAGCTCAATGCTACTTCAGAATGTACTTTTTTCCCATTTTAGCCCACACATTTAATTAGGTTGATAATACAAGTTCTGCAGTGGCTCGCCTTTCCAAAAGGCAAATGCTACATCCCAACACTGCTTTGGGGACTCCCAGGTGAGGTGGAGGATGCGCACACATAGGTCTGTTGAAGGCAGTCCTCACCTCTGAAGATGTGCGTGCTGAGCATGAGACAAACCCCAGGCTCTCCCATTTCCTATCACTCCTGTCATCTGCAGCTTGGTGCCAGAATCGCTTTCCTCTTTCTTAGATGCTGGTCGGCGTGATGCACAACCCGTGACCAGCTATGCTTGGGAGTTTGGTGTCCAGGACCCAGGAGACACATTGCTGGTGCACAAGGGCCAAGCAATGTAGTTCTTTATAAGATCCCATTCCCAACAAATCCACTTCCAGCCTGCTCAAAAGGCAAAAGTTGCTTCCTTCATCTTAAAAGTGGTGTGCAAGTAATTACTTTTTGATACAGGACACAACCTTTTTAAAATCAAAGTCTTAATACCTTGTGGTTGGTAGATCAGTTTAGTATGGCTTCCTATGGCTATCCTATGCAGGTTGATAACTGCATTTTACACACAGGTCACAGAAAGAAAAGTAGGCATTTTAATACTGCCAATTTAAATCACTTCATGGTATAAATCAAAGGAGACTATCCCTAATATTGTAAGATAGCGGGAGAGAGAAATGTAGCAGACAACACCATCTCTGCCAAACAGAAGTGCTGCTGATTGAGCTTTATTTTCCCATAATAGTCCCATCTATTCAGCATGCTTTGCGCCTGTAGCCTAGATCTCCAAAGAGTATGAGCTTCATATCAATTCCTGTTTAGTTTTCTATTCCAGCATGACTTATTTATTGTGTGCTAAAAGTAACTTCAAGCTATTACCAAGCATATAATCAACGTATGTAAAATATTCATTGAAACAGATTGACATATTAAAACTTTCTTTGTATGAATACACTTGCATTTAAGAATGGCCAAACCAGGAACATTGCACCAAATGTTTTTATATTGTTTGGCTTTGAACTCTTTTTATGTAACAGATTTTTTCACTAAGGCACCTGCTATTTGCTGTCAGTACATTTTTTTGCAGGATACAGACCGTTTTGTTATGCTTTGATACTTCGCCCTCTATCTCTAAGGATAGTAAATTGAAGAGTATCATTGCCTGAAACCAACTGTCCACCCATATTAAAAAGAAATCCATCTAAACACGTGGTGGGAACATTTCTGATGCCTGAAGATCTTTCTGGGAGCACAGTAGCCAGTTTGGGACAAAAAGATGACAAGGAGAGTTGTAATAACTTACAATACAGACAACAGACTGGGCCTGGGTCCTGGCAGGGTTTAATTTGCTGGTACAGCCATATACTAAGATTATTAAACCAATGACATTTCAAAGGCTGCCTGCAAATTTCCAGATGACTTCTAGCATAAAGAAATAATAAGATAAAACTAACGTAGCTGCTTCACTGAAAGCAGTGACGCATTTTAGCTCATGTAAATGCTCTATTCTGGATTCATTTACCTGGGAATCTATTTGGCAAGGAAATCTAATTAGGAGCATGGAAACCTTGCACTAGAGACATTTTGAACATAAACTGAGTACAAGAAGTCAGAGGAAATCAGAAACAGCAGAGAACCTTATTCTTGGTCCTTCTAGTGCCAGAATTGCTTTTCAGCCGCTCTTCAAGCTCAGCAGTTTTCTCCAAATGTATGGAAGATTGCAGATCACCAGTCTCTCCTCCATCATGACCATTTTCCAGTGGACTCGGACTAATCCTTCAGTTGTAAATCACTTATCAAAGTCTTATGTGTGATTCCTCACAAGCCAGTATATTATTTACTACCTATCACATAAGGAGTTCCAGGTGTTGAATTTTTTTTTTTTGATAATACTTTCCAAGAAATAGCATCAAGCCTACTTATTTCTGTATGAAGTCATTTTCTGGGTCAAGTTCAAAGCACTAATGCATTTCATAATTCTGCCCCAACATTATTAAAAATTTGTTTTACTTTGCCAAATTGTTACTAGATTAAGAATGCAACTGGTTGTTAATTACTTGGGAGAGAATAAAAGGTTTATTTGGTTACTAAACCAATTTAGGTAATTCATTTGGATAACTCCTTACCATTGATATTTCATCAACTCCTATGACTCTGGAAGCACTCATTCTTTTTGTTTTCTTCATAGCTTAAAATCTACTATTCTTGTGTGAAGTTAAAATACTTACAAATAAGATTATAACCCATCTAAAAATAAAAAATACCAATAAACAAAAAAACTATCAGAAAATACCAGTCTTTCACAGACGAGAAGAAAGCGGTACCATGGGAGAAGCATTCGGGGGCCACACACAGAGTAGAACGGCAAAAGTGATATTATCACCTTTACATTTACATGTAAATCATTTTACATTAAAGAAAGAAGTAGAAGAGTGAACAGAGTTCTGAACATCACACACATTTCAACTCCTTCATGAAGAAAACATAGATTATGGTGGTCATATATGTTGAAATTGAATGAAAAATAAATCTGTTGAAACTAACAGGTTTTGAACATGAAGCTGAGGAACAAGCAATTGGTTACCTCATATAAAGATATCTGCTTGTTCAGTACTTATCTTTCTTTAACCATTAATTCTTGTTCCAAGTGGAAAATGTAGAGCAGACAAACCAGCACTAACTACAGATTCAAAGGAAAACATTATCAAAAAAAATTAAGAATATGTAATTCTATTCAGGTATTTACATAAAGAAAAAAAAGATAAAATCATTTTGGGGGAGACATCAAGTTTTTAAATGAAGAATTTCTGTCTTTAGCAAAGACAAAATTTATGCATTTATTAAATAACCCACTGGGACAGAATCTCCTTAACTTTCAGGATATAACCATGCAGTACCTTTGGAATGTAATGTTTTAGGAACTCCACTCCCAAGATCAAGAAAGGTATGGATCTTTTGAACAAAGCAGATTGTTTTTCCTGGTAATATAATTACAGCAAATAAATGAAGGAAAAAAAAAATACAGTCACTTTTTATCCTGTAAACAACAGAATAGTTCCTGGAGAGCAAAACTGCATGCACCACTCAACTCCAGAGTAGGCAGAACCCAAATGAGTGTGACATGACTCATCTCTATTTTAGATGATAGCTGAGGGTTTACAATGAAGTACACAGTGACTGTAGGCCTGAATATTGATATATACTATATGCAGAAAGGCCGAGCTATCAGATCAAAGAATTATCTGTGAGATCTCCAGGATAAAAAGATCCTTACTATATAAACTGATTCAATTTGTCCTGTTCAATTTGTTCATCAATGACCTGGATGAAGGCACAGAGTGCTCCCTCAGCAAGTTTGCAGATGATACGAAGCTGGGAGGAGCAGCTGACACGCCAGAGGGCTGTGCTGCCATCCAGAGGGACCTGGACAGACTGAACAACTGGGCGGTGAGAAACCTCATGAAATTCAACCAGGCCAAGTGCACGGTCCTACACCTGGGGAGAAACAACCCTAGACATCAGTACAGGCTGGGGACCGATCTACTGGAGAGTAGCTCTGCTGAGAGAGACCTGGGCGTCATGGTGGACGACAGGTTGACCATGAGGCAGCAGTGTGCCCTCGTGGCCAAGAAGGCCAATGGGATCCTGGGGTGCATTAAGAGGAGCGTCTCCAGCAGGTCGAGGGAGGTGATTCTACCCCTCTACTCAGCCCTGGTGAGGCCACATCTGGAGTACTGTGTCCAGTTCTGGGCCCCCCAGTACAAGAGGGATGTGGAGCTGCTGGAGAGAGTCCAGCGCAGGGCCACGAGGATGGTCAGGGGCCTGGAACATCTGCCCTATGAGGAAAGGCTGAGGGAGCTGGGCCTGTTCAGCCTGGAGAAGAGAAGGCTGAGAGGGGATCTAATTAGTGTCTATAAGTACCTCAAGGGAGGCAGTGAGGAGGATGGGGCCGGCCTCTTTTCAGTAGTGGCCAGTGGCAGAACAAGAGGAAATGGCCACAAACTGAAACACCAAAAGTTCCACAGGAACTTAAGGAAAAATTTTTTGACAGTGAGGGTGACAGAGCACTGGAACAGGCTGCCCAGAGAGGTTGTGGAGTCTCCTTCTCTGGAGATCTTCAAGACCCGCTTGGATGCAGCCCTGTGCCACGTGCTCTAGGTGGCCCTGCGTGTGCAGGGGGGTTGGACTAGATGACCTCTAGAGGTCCCTTCCAACCTTAGGCATTCTATGATTCTATGATTTCTATGTTTGTTCATGAGGCACGCAATGCTAAGCCTCACCTCCCCTAAAGTAGTCTGAAAGGTATTTAGACACTATCATCTCGGGTACCATTATCTGGCCATTCAGAGGATGGCCCACCAGATGGGTGGCAATAAAGGCCATTATAATGCCCAATTAGGCCATACTGCAGATGGAAGTGTATGTGCAAATATAATGCACAGTAACTGGCAGATGCTGTTATATCGTAATCTGAATGAGTAAGAGCGATAGTTTACTCTGCTCATGCAATGAGCAGTAAGTAAGAATAATACCCTGTTTTAAGAAGTGGACAGTGTGGAAGACTACACTGTCAAGGTTGTCCAAGCTAATATCTATATTGCAGAAGTAAGACTATCAAACCCTTACTAGCATACTAGCTATACTTCTGTTAATATGAGCATCAGTTTTTCTTTCTTGCTAAGTAAAACACACAATAATATTTCTAAAATTAATCAATTACCTCTAAGACATAAAAAAAGTGTTCAGAGAAAAAAAACTTTTCGACACTGTGTACTTTTATTGGGAGTAATCAGTAAATCTTTCTTGACCATTTTTAAATTCAATTTTGTTGATGTTTTAACTGCAATACTTAATATTATCTGTACAGTATTAAACATTTATTTAATACCTAAATACTATCTATAAACTTCTAAGTAGTATCTAAATATGTATCTATTTAGATGGCTAATGTCTAAATACCTTTAATATTTTATCCAACAAAACCAAGATTTAAAAGGTAAAAATTGGATTTATATGAAACAAAAAAAAGAGATGACTTGATGGATGTTCTTAGATACAGGAGTATTGTCAAAAACAAGCATCCAAAAACTGTAATTGAAATCCCTAGAAACATGAAATTAAAAGCAAGAGACACAGCCTTCAATCTGTCAAGGGAATTACCTCCTCCATACCTACCCTGTTTCTACTCTTCCCTGGGTATCTGCCTAGCACTGCTGCAGGCAGCACCAAAGAAGTGCGTCATCCTTACATTCTTCTGACAGTTCTTGGTAGAATCATCTACACGCAACATTCAGTTTTAAGTATGGATTTAAACACACTGTTGTGCTTCAGTACACTGATGTTGACCTTTTCCTATTTTTGAGTTATGCAAAGCTGCCATGCTGTCCTTTTTGAACAATGAAAAAAGCGTTCCAACTTTCCATTCTACTTCCTTTGGGATTTCTCTTCTCCTCTTGAATGCTTTCCCTCTCCCATATGCTTCTTTCTACTTGGCTGTTGTCTGTACCTAATTATTTTCTTTCTGTCTCTTCATTGCTTTAGCTTTTATACTCACTCCTCTTATGATGTTGATTATAAGACAAATGTTTCTGTAAGTTGAGCTCATACCATTTCCCTTGGAATAGCATAGTCCATCTTTCTCAGACAGAAATGGAAAATTGGTAACAATTTTGCAATAGAGAAACTGTCATGAGTTTAAAGCAGGAATTATAAATTAATGAGAATACTTAATAAAAAGTTGCAGGACTTGGAATAATTAAAGTTGAAGGCCTTTCCAATTATATTTGAATTACAATAGAAACATATTTTAAAAGACACGCAGAATATATCCCTTACTTAATAGATGAAGTGCCTACGTTCTAATCCTGTTGCAAAAAAATCAATAGTGAGGAAATATACCTATACTTTTTAGAGCTGTTTCTTCAAAATGTAATCTGGATTTCACAGTACTATGAAATCACACATATTTTCTTTTTCTGCATATAAGCTTATATAAACATATAAACAAATAAATATATAAAATTTTGAGTAGCTGCTTCCATATGTGCTCATGGATGTAACGGGGGAAAGAGCAACTGGACTGGCCAGACACTCCCCCCAACATGCCTTTTTCTGCAGGAATGTATTTTCCAGTATGAATCAACTTGACCTTACTCTCTTTCAGAGCTCTGAACAGAAACTGGTGTTTGAGGCCCTAAGAAACCGAATGCTGAGCAATAAAGAAGCACTTACCTTGCATAAATTTAGGGAATACAACTTAGCGATTATAAAACATGCAGCTAGTAAGCTGTGGGTGACACATGCAAAATAATTTAAGGTTGCTGCTAGGAATAAGAGTCCAATGTTAAGTTTGGAATAAAGCTCTTTTCCTCTTGGCATTTTGTATTTTAAAATTAACTTCTGCAAAAATGCTTCTTAGCTTTACTGTTTCCTTATAGTTATTTCAATCACTTGTTAGGCCAACTTTACTTAGGCTAGGCAAACTTAGTTAGGAAACAGAATTATATTATAAAGAAAAAGATCTAGAACACTTCTAAAATAGGGAAAATAGCCTGGACACAGCACTGAATGTTGAAAATATTATGAGTGCTTCCTTTGGCCTCTTTTTCTTATCAAAATAAAATAATTTTATGAAAATAATTACACCGCTTCGATGTAAGCTTAGAGTCCTTTTTTTGCCATCATTATATTATATTGTAATCCAAATAGAAATAGGAAGTACTGGAAAATGAAAGGGCTAGAATCTGGTCCTCTTATAACTAAGGAGTAAATTCTCTAAATACAGTCTCTCCTATCCCATGCCAATGGAATTTCTAAATCTTATGATCGAACACATTATAACATAAAATCTTATGATCAAACACATTATAAGATTATAAGGTAACTATAATGTCTATATTTGAGAAAACTACTCTGAGACAACTTTACTTTAAAAAGAAATGTAAGAATAGTTTTTGCCCTCAGGTGTGTATCCACTTAATTCTTTGATAACATTTTTTCCCTTGAAGAGACTTATTTCTGGTCTGTACACAGAGAAAAAAGAAAGATCTAACTAACTTGTTTGTGACAAGCAGGTCTTTTCTGTTCATTTCTCTTACTATAATGAGAAAACACAATGCAAATAAATATATTATAAGGTCTATAATAAAATATGTTGTAGACAATGAAAAACTGCAATCTGAACCAGATACAAAAATCAAAAGAGAAGATTGAAGAATGGTAGAAGATGCATAAGAATGACAAAGATGTATGCTGTACAGAAAAACAGGAAGACCACATTGTGCCATTCAGTTTTAGATAAAGACAAATGCTCTATTCGTTATAAAAGGTACTTCACAGAGAGCTCAAAAATCTGAATTTCAACACAGGATTCTTTAAAACCTAAGTTGAAACTCAAATTCAAAGAAAAAATATCACTTAATGTAATAAGCCTGACAAATTAAAAGCATGTACTGAGAGCTGCTCATAGACAAGTTCATCTGCCAAAGCTTGTGGACTTAAGGTCTCAGCAAACAAAAGACAAATAAGACAATATAATGAACACCTGTATTCCTGCCTCAGAAACAGTAGTATCCTTCCATGCTAAACTCAAACCATTATTATTAATTTAAACCATTTCTCCCTCCCCAATGGTAATATGATTTTTAATGTTTTATTGTTTCCCCAAATGATAAGATCAAATTATTCTACTTTGAATAGAAGACAATTTATTTCTTGTATGTCTACAAATTATTATAAACCTGCAAAAAATCAACATCTATCCTCTAATGGTATTTTACATTCTCAGAGAGGAAAAAAAATATTTTTTCTATGCTACCACAAAAAGTATTCCCATATTGTAATAGTCTGAGCTAAAATAAGTAAGTAGAACTATTTTTCTCTGCCCTCTTGAAAACATTTTAATAGACATTTCAACTAACTTGGCAATGTCCACCTATCATACCATGCCTGTTTAAAATTCCTGCAGCCAAAGTAAACATGTTGTATTTCATGAGCAAAGGCCAGTTTGGAAGAAGTTTACCAGTAGACCATATATAACTAAGTTATAACAGTTATAATAGTAATGGGAAAATATTTGTAAACCTTCTGTCATCTTTTCCAGTTTGCCTTCCTTTCTATATATATATATATGTCAAAAATATCTACCTGTATATAAACACAAACATGCATACATAAAACATTTAATTTGCTTTTATGAAGAGAAAATAAAGAGCATTGAAACACATAATGAAACCAAGCCACGGATATCCTGGCCTAATGCAATAACGTTCAGAGAAAAAGAGTTTCAGGGACAGAGAAAAAGAGTTTCATTACATATTTTTCCCACTTCAACACTTTCGAATGAAAAAAAACTTTTTTTTAACCTAACGTTTTTTTAAACATTTTTGAGATTCCTTTTCTTGCAGAGGGCAGGGGGAAACACAGGGAGCAGAGTAAATAAAGACGTAGTTATTCAGCAATATAGTATCACCTTCCAATACCTCACTTCATTAGGCATGTCATTTTTATGTCCTCTCACATAACAAAAACAATCACATTTTGCCAACACCTGCTTTTCTGTTCCTTAAGGTAATACAACTGATTTATAACACTGTATAACTAGCACTATACACTAATATTGCACATTTCCCTTATCCTATTCTAGAACCTTTAATTATTCCATAAGAGCCTTGAAATTATACATAGATGCACTGGAATCAGAAAAAAAAGATTGGCTATGAGAAAAAAATAGTCAACGTAGTGCTTGAACTATGTATTAAGTTGTAGAAAGATTTGGACATCTGCTTTGGGCATGTCACAATAAAGTAATTTAAGAGTCATGTAAGAAACCTAGTTGTAGCCTAGTTGTACTTAGATAACCTTGCAATTATCAAAGCTGTGATTGTTCCTCAAACAAGACATATTATCTATTTCTCTACTTCTTTACTGAAGCGTACCTATTGAAGTGTACTGATCTAACTGGAAAAGCTGAAAATCAGGACTTGTTAGATTAGTAGCTAGCTGATTAGAATTTATTTTCATCACATTCACTTTGAATTCCAAAGTTTGTCTCTTGCAATTATGTCACCTGCTGCAATACTGATACCACTAACCCATGTAAATGCTACTACTGCCTTAAATCATGCCCACAATATTGCTTCTATCTGCACAGCATCAAACATTTTTAAGAGATAAATTTAACTAGATCTTGTGTGTTTCTTGAACTTCTTCATTGAAAGAAAAAATGTGCCATACAAATCAAATGAGAATTGTTCTCTGAACCATGTCAGCAGTTTGAGTGATTGTATGGGGCTGTTCATGTGCTGCTGAGTCTTGTTCTTGTTCTGCTGAGTCAGTTACTAAAAGCCTGAATCAACTTTTGAGCTAAAGAAGGCAGCTCTTACACCATTATCTGAACTTGCCTTTTTAGGAAACAAAGACTAAAGCTACCTAATGTCAGTTAGACAAATATTTCACTGCTCTCACTGTCTAGTTTGTAGAGCAGAACTACTAAAATTACTAATGCAAACCAAATCTTATAAAATGAGGAGACAACAGCTCTAGTTTTTCTTGTGGATTATTTCCTGTTCTTGTGTTTTCTTAAGTTATGCAAAATATGGAGGTTATTAGAAAGTCTCTGCTGATAGAAAGCCATATCCATTTTCCATAGGAAAACAAGGAAGCTTTAATTCACAAGGACTCTTGTCCTCTTTTCAATCTTTACTGTTTGCAAAGATTGCGGTAACTCAGATTTCTCAGAAACAGTATTTCATATATAAGTTAGTTTAACTACAACAGATGTTCTTTCCTAAAAGGAAAATATCTGCTTTTCCAGTGGGTGTGGAAATATTTATCTTTTTCTCTCTTTAAAATTACTCAATCACCAAATGAATTTCTAAGAACCCAGTGTAATAGAAACCAAAGATGTCCCCCTTAGATACGCTGCTGTAAACTACATAATAATTGTTATGCCTATTTGTGACAAACATTAATATTTGCAGAATATCACATTTCTCAATTTATACTTAAGAAGTCCTTCTGCTGAAAATCGTTTAAGTATGCACAATAGGATTTCCAGGCTCCTCACTCATCCAAATCCAAAGCAGCTTTTCACTAAGCATCCAAACTGCTCTGAGGACGAGGTTCCTGCCAATTTTCAATGTTGTATTCTCTGGCATTTTGATGGAATAGTTTGGTGCAAAAGAAAAAGTTCCTTTCCTTTTCCAACTACATTCTTTTTCCACTCTTATTCTATAACGATACACCTTTTTTTTCTGCAGTTTGATAAATTTAATTTTAGGTCACCAGAACTGGCAGTTCTATACAATCTTTGAACACAGCAGAATGTCTCCACAGGCAAGTGCAACCTGACTGCTTATAGTCTTGGCTGCCTGAATATAAAGAAGTTGCAGTCTGGAGGCAGGCTAGCTGCATTAGTATGGTTGTCCCCTTGCTAACAGGGTGGTCATGTAGCTTCCTAGTAAAGCTTCACGCCTAGCCAGAAGCAGATGATCCTGTCTGCTGCCAACTGTATAGATATCAGAAACTAGGATTTAGTAGGTGCAGATGGCCAGAGGTATGAAATACCCTGAGAAACACACTTCTGTAAAGCTGCTAGAGAAGAAAGCAGTAGCCCATAGGGAAACACAACCAATCTAATGGAGGCAACTACAACAACTAGAAATTGTCACTGGGAAGATATGATACAGTACATGGACTATGGAGACTAACTCTCCATGTGGAGAGTTAATACTGACAGTAAGAGGAAAACTACAACCTGCTACCTCAGCCACAAATAGGGCCAGTATCCCAGATTCACTCGTGTGCATTTTGCAAGTCACAGTAGGGGTTTTATATCCACTCTTCTAGCTGAAAAGGGAGCTGTTGTGGTGGCTGTCAGAAAAACTTGCCAGATGCAAGTTCAGTCAAGCATTTGTCAATAGAAACACTGTGAAATACTCCATGTTGGTCATGTAGGCTTTGGGCCTGCCAGTCTCAAAAACCCTTTTTTGTTGACTCATATTTACTACCACAGCTTGATTTGCACCTTAGCTTCTACCTTCTACATTCATTTTTCCAGTTTGAAAGATACACTTCAGCCTATTTTAGCAAGTTATTCTAATAGGAAACCTTTGGCAAGGGCAGGTCTTTTGTCAATATGGACAAAGTCAAGATCCCACAAACTCTGCTTTTAAACGCAGGGGGGGCAGTCTAGACATTTTCTCCACTGGACAGTACAGTCTGTCATTCTACTTCCTGTCAGTTGTGAAGGAGATTATGCGTTTTAGTGTATAGACTCTAAAATAATCCTGAAACTATTTGCTATTTCCCATTTGGGAACAACACAGTCTGAAACAGAATGAAAAAGTTAACTGAACTCCATACTTAAAGGTAATAATTAATAATTCTCAAAAGATAATTACATTGTTTAAAATTTTTATTCTGTTTCCAAATGTTAGACCAAATATATAATTAAGGAAGATGTGTCCTGCCAGAGAAAATATATTTTTTAGAACTATTTTGGCTTATGCAGCTGTGTTTACCCATCAGAGATCATTTGCTTGCATTAAAAAAAATGAAAAAAATAAATTTTTGCTGCATCTAAGATTAAATCTTAAGAATAGCACAGAGACTGTTCTTCGTTCTGTAAATTAGGAATCTCCCACTTACACATTTGCAGATACATTTTTTAAACCGTACTTACATCTATAGCTTATATGGTGCTGGTACGTATCTCACATGTTCAAGGCTAGTTATACTCACACAATGAAATACCTGTTCTAACACAAATTTCATGCATAAGCATGAAGCAGAAGAAAATGCAGGAACTTTCATTGAGCGATGAGAAGAGGAACAATTTTTAAATGACAGAAAGTAAGAGGGGCAATTTTCTGACAAAAAAAGAATTTAAAGAATTTAAGAAAAGATTAGTCTAAGAAAGAGGCAGGTTGATGATTCAGAACTGAAAACAAGTTGGACATACATAGCAGTAAATAAGGGTAAGGAAAGAAACAGAAGTAGTGGAAGAGAAGAAGGACATGAAAAAAGCCATTGGAGGGCAGCATAGGGGGACAGACCCAAAAAGAATGTCTTCATTACATCATCCCAAACACTAAACCATGTGATGCTTCATTTGGAAATTAATATTAAGTGTGAGAGTTTAGGCCTCAAGCCTCAAGGTTTAAAAAGGTTATTTGCCATCCAACAGTGGAGTACAAGTGTTTCTGAAACTGTAAACAAAATTAAGGAACTGAAATTATCAATGACATCATCAAGATGATTTTACAATACCTAACGATGATTCTCTGCAAAAAGACAGATTCTCTGTCTTTTTCCCTGACATTCATGAGGCAAGTGAGATGAAATCAGTTATTCCAACATACAACCTCAAAAGATGTTCAAAGACATCAACTTTTCAACAGACCATATCTTCTATTTAACTGGGACTGAAAAAAAAAAGAACAGAAAAAAAAATATTCATTGTATATACAAGGATGATTGTCAAGGAAGGTTGTTCAGTAACCAAACTCCCATATGGAGCACCCTGACAGAAATGTGATTGGATATATGGATATATATGGATGGTAGGAAACAATCTACAGATAATGCATCCAGATTTGTGTGCTTTCCCAAAATACATCTGTTTTTGATGCCACCAACAGAATGGTGGACCACTCAGCAGACCACTGGGCACATCTGCAGGGCATTTCTTGTGTTCTTACCCACTACAGGTAGTGCATAAGCGCTTGCGTGGCCACTTTAGACTACTCAAACAAAAAGCCAGTTACTTTCGAAGGACAAACAATTTCATCAACTGGCCACCCATACAGACAAGAGCATGTCAGAAAATATGCTTCAACATCACTCTCTCTTCTACACACTGCATGCTTTAGGGTTCCTACCATTATACCTTTTCTTGCCATTACTATTGCACCTTTTCCATTGAAAGAAAAGAGGCAGGAATAAATGATATGAGAGTCTCTCAAGTCTCAAGTGGAGATGTTAAAAAAAAAGCAAAAAAAAAAGGCAAAAAACACCCCATTAATTAAACTTAGTTATTACATTATTTGGATCTCTATGGCTTGCCACATAGATGCAGAATGATTTTGAAACTGGAGTTGATCGCATTAACCTTTTAAACCGTCAGATCAAATTAAGGCAATATAGATTTCCAAAGTTCAGTATTCCATGCATTCTAAAGTTGCATTGCAAGTTACTCTAATACAGAATTAAACTTGCAAATGAAAGAAAGAAAACTCCTGCCAAACATGCAAAAGATGTCATGACAAATCATCTAGAGGGTCACCCGCTGTGTGGTATGAAACAGCAACGCTCATGAGAATCAACAGGTCTTTGTGAGGCAACCAGGGCAATCCACATCTAAATACAATCTCAGATAGTATGTTCTTAAAGGATATCTTGTTCAAAATTTGAGCTTTAAGCAGAAACAGAAACTACCAGGCAAGCTTCTCTGTCTTGCATTATGACATTCAGAATGGATTATCATAATGATAACCATAATATGGAAACAAATGTCAAAATACAAGTAAATTAGCTAAAAACCTGTGATTTCTCAATAGCAGAAAGGCTCTTCAGCACCACTGAATTTAAATCCATTTGAAGAAAAAAGTGACAGAACTGCAAAAACAAACTTGAAATGAGTGATATATTGTAAAACATCTATAGTTTTTCCCTTCTTGAGGAAGCTGAAGGATTGAAACAAAAGAAATGCCCAGAAATTCCATGCCCTGAGCAAGCAGAAAGCACTCTTGGGCTGTCATCACAGCAAAACCATTTCATTGCAGGTCTGAATTGCTCTGCAAATTCTTGGAGTCTGAACCAAGAAGCAGGTTTTCCTTTTCTGTTTACGTACAAGCAGACAGAATGAGAAACATAAAACTTGGTTTTTATCCAGTATGGCCTGAGCTCAAACTCAAATGACCTTCGGTTCTCCTGAATGGGCAAAGATCAGCCAGACTGAAAGTTGTATCTCAGACAGCATGAGAGCAAATTATGGTAATAAATAGAACTAGAAATCACAGTTTTTACTTAAATTAGATAATTATTCCATCTGAATCCTGCAATTGTTGGGTTTTGTATCAGGTTGGATTTTTATAGGAACAATGAGTGTAAAGTGAGTCATTAGACAGCCAAACATGTTCTGTGGTCTAAACCTAAAATATTGAATTTTGTGTACAGTGTTTCAGAAGGGATATTTAGATGGACTAGAATATGACCTAAACTACATGCTAGTTAAATTATTCTATTTAAATTTATAGCAAGCCTACATCAATAGAGTCAGACAATTTGCCATAAGAACAATATATATATTAGAGCAGTTTCTTGCTATCTAAAAATTGAGGCTGGGTGTTTTCAAATATATATTTTCCCTGATTAGGCCTGAAAGGACTCTAAATATACTCATGCCATTCAGCTCCTGTTTGATAATGCACGAATATCAAGAGTTGTTATAAACAGGAGCAACAAATTGCTCTCTCATTCATACCATGCTAAATGGTATAGACATAACACAGTAAAAAGTAAAAAGCAATAAATATATGGAGAAGCAGATAGCAGAGCTGAAGGTGTGGAAGATGGAAAGAAATATATAGAAAGAATCAGCAAAAGAGACAGACATACTCATTTGCAAAATATATTGCTTACATATTTTAGGTATTAAATGTGTAGTGTTCATTTTTCTAATTAAAATGATAACTTTCCTCTCCATCTACAAGCACTTTCACCAGCCCATGAATTTACCAGAAAAGTCATCAGTTCTGAAGAGACTGAAAAACATTTTTGAAGTGCTGTTGGAAACAGAATACCCTGAAAAGAAAATATGTTTCCATTTTGGTTTCCTTACAGTTTGATCTTTTGTCTTTTACAAATTTTGGAAAACAACATTCAAAAACTGATAGGAACGCAGTTAAGCACATGGCAAAAGGAAGGCATTCTTGATATTAATTGTGTGATATTAAAAAAAAATCAAAATAACCTTTACTAGTGTACAGTATATCAGAATCTTTTATTATTGTGTCCCTTCATGCCCCCAAAGTAATAGATGAAGACTCAGTACGGATCACAGATACGATAGCACATAACTTTAAATGCTTGTTAAATGCTATTTCTGTATAATAGAACACTCCTGAAATAAGTTACTGCCCCATTCAGCATGATAAAGTCTAAAATACAAATGGGCTATTACATGAACATTTTCTGACTCCCTGGGTCTTTATTGGTTTTCAGCACAGTGACCCAGCTTCAACAAAAATGGTGAATAGTTGCCTCCAATCTGCAGAGATCTTTATTCCAGGAATTAGGCAAATGTCCTGGGAAACAAGAGATGCGCTTTAAGAATTTAGAAATGGCCAGAATGGGTGAGAGAAAAATATCTGCCTATTCTATCTCCAACTGTACCCATACAGAGATGCTTAGGGAAGAGTCAATGAAGGAATATAATCCTTCTAAGTCCGAAGAAAGATATAAGACTGCATCTTCAACTGACTGCTTGTTTTAAATACAAACTATAATACAAATGTGGTCATTACTACATGATTACAATCTCACCTTCCTCTAGCCATGAAGGTATGTAAAACTGCATTTTATGAAGGTTTGATAAATCATGGACAACATCCCTCCATAATTTAGTCCTTTGGATGCCATTTTGCATATGTGGAGGGAATCCCACCACTTGGCACCACTGAGTGATAAGGGCCAGATTCAAAAAGAGATGCAGGATTACTGAACATTCAGCACCTAAATACACTAAACAATGGACACAGTGAGACACTTAGGGATGGATTTATGATTGCCAATATACTGAGTGCCAGAATGCCTCAGGCAGTCAGCTGGAATGAGGAATGCACCTGAAATCCTATCATCCCCTGAATTATCTGAGGACTGCAATTAGTCACCACTATAAACCTGGCATCCAGAGCAAGAAACTACTTCCGACATTGAGGAATGAGGCTACTTTGAGTGTAGCCTCAGATGGCTCACTACCTTAGCCAAGGATATTTTGTGAGTTTTTCAGGCACCTATAAAACTCAGGTCAAAATGCATAATGCCTAACAAGGCACTCAGTTGTTAAGAGTAAAATATTGCTCATTTGAGCTCTTTGCAATAACCACACCTTCTGCAAACCTTTTCAGTGTTATATTTTCCAATAAAAATTATTTTATGCTTTATGTTTGGAATCATGTCATATGAACATTTGTGCTTACACAAGTCTATTAAATTAGGCTGAGTTTATTCTGATAAGGTACATGGGGGTTATGTCCTCTTTTCTTGCCTTATCATAACCTGACCCATTAACTGCTAGACTATATTTTACATTTATTTCTCTTCTAGCCCTATCTTTTATTACTGATCAGCTGCCATTCCTGCTCTTTGAGTTACTCACAATCTGTTGGTCTCTATTAGGCCCTTCATGCTGGCTCCTTTTTCATTGGGAATTGAAAGCAAAATACATCAGTATTTCCAGCACACATAACGCAGGACTTCCCAGATGAACATCACAAACAGTAATACTGAGGTCCTAGGGAGATGATCTGCATTTTGCCAACAAGATGATTACATAGCTTATAAACAAAATAAAACTTCCCAAAATATTCAGGCTTATGTCACCTGAACTTGCGCCTTACCATTTCCTGTTCTTGAAACTGTGGAAATCAATCTTCAGAACTTTTATATCTCTGACCCTCTTTTGGGGACCCCCCTTGTCCCCAAAAGACAAGATCCTGAATTTTCATTTAACCCTAAATTCACAGATAATAATATTCCCACAACTTTTAACCAAATTCTCTAGAAACTATAATTATGTTAGAGAAGATACATCTTTACACTGTTGATCTTTCTCTCCCCTTCTAAAAAATGATCCAGTATAAATGCAAAATTTATAGTTTTGGAAAGCAATGATAGAAGCATGTCCCATACTCCCATTACATTTGTAAAATAGATGTTCCTTTGTCTGTGCACTCACAAAGTTTTTCTTCCAGAAACTGGAGAGGAGACTATAACTATCCTATACTATTATTAAGTCATTCTTTAGGTTGTCCTGAAATTCTTTCACATATCAAAAAAATTCAGCTCATGCTCCTGTCAGCCTGCTAACTCTCAATATTTTAGCAATGCTGACATTCACCATATGACTAGCCTAAATATAATTATTTCCTTTAAACTACTGTGTATACAAACAAATGAAAAAGTTTTTCTAAATGACATTAGTAACTTCAGAGATAAAGTATTGCATGAAGGCCTTGGAGAGAGACATCTGCCAGGAACTTAGCATGGTTCACATAAACAGCCCAGGATGGTGGAATCCAGCTCTGAAATCCAGGACAATTTATGCACACAGGACATACCAGAGAAGCTCTGGATTTAGACAGGTATAAAAAGGAACCAGGAGAAAAACATGCTACTAATGTTAATTTTACTTTTACTTGCTAATACTTAGGCAAGCAAACATGTCCCACAGCACATTACAGAGGAGGTCTATTTTCTGAAACAATAATCTCTCTCTGAATGACCTAACATGCATTCTTGGTGACCTAATATTTCAAGGCGTGAACTGACAAACAGTGTTATGTTTAGGTTCTTAAAAAAGGAGGATGTTTAAAGATACTCAGCTTTATATAAAAATACTTCAGCCTGGTAAACACAAGGCTGAAGGTCTCAATCTTAAAACCAAACACCAAATCTCATTCCTGTAAATTCAACTGAAATTGCAGTTGGAAATGTATCTTCTGCACATAAAGAGCCTTTTTCATTATAGAGTATTCACATGCAAAACTTGAGTAGATTTTTCAGTTATTCAAAGAAATTGAAAGAGTCACAAAGCAAAAATACACAAGCATATTCTACTTTGCATATTTACCTTTTTGAAAAGTTAACATACAGAATCAGGTTGTATATACAAAGACAAAATCCTGGTTTGTCTCTCTGGGATAGAACTGGATAACCAGAAAAGACAGTCAGTAATGCTAAGTTGACTCTATCCATCAGATTAAATTGTGATAAATTTAAAGGTGAAGAACCTAGCATGAAGAAAATGTTTTAAATTGAGATATAGTTACCATGTGTTCAAGTAACATTACTATATATTCAAATTTCCCAGATCCCTTACTTTCCTCTTCTTCAATCCTTTAATTCTTGGAAAATAATTACAGTAACATGCCACATCTTCTCAGAATTCTCTGGGGTTTTATATATCTTCCTTTACTTACTGCATGTTTACATCTCCTTCTGGTATCATATGCTATTTCTTCCTCTTAAGTCATGTAGCAATATAAGATCTCAAACTGGCTTTGTAGGTGGTCACATTCTTTTACTACTGTTTGAATACTCTGGAATATATGTTAGGGAGACACTCATTTAAATCACACCCCTCTTTACTTCTACCTAAGGAGAATCTGTTAAGAACTTCAGAATATTTGGACTTAGTCCACTAAAAGAGGAATTCTCATAGCACCATCCCATAGCAGATTTACTCATTCTTCACTCCAGATCTTGATCAAATCTTACTTCCTTGTTGTTTTCGGGCTATAACTGCAATGATTAGCTCTGTTACTCACCTGAGTAAAGAAGTACCTTAAAAAAAATCAGTGTTTTAGCTCAAATCAGAAGCATAGAAATGATTTAATCTGGACAACATGCTTCCTTTTTCAAGATATTCGAAAGCTGACCTACAAGAGCAGCAAAGAGCTAATAAACCGATTCAGAAACAGAGAATAAAATGAAATGAAACCACAGTAGCACTGCCTCAATTAAAAGAGTACACATATGAAGACTGCTAAATTGCAGTCACAGCTGTAGACTGGTCATAAGCGATCTTCCCACAGCAGCTTGGAGCCTAGTGCAGGCTAACCACAAAAGCAGTTATCCTGCCTTCCCCTTTAGTTATGTAGCATTTCAACACTAAGGTCCAGCATAAACAAAAAGGTGGGAACTCAGGCCAAGATTAAGATGACTCAATTTCAGGTTCTTTAATTTCCAACTCAGCTGCTACCAAACAGTATTTGTTATTTTCTCGAATATCTGTGATTTGATTATCTTGGAGACTCAGATGCACCTAGTATATTGAACTACTTACAATCTTTCCCATTTTATGAGAGTTCAGTCAGGAAGCAGATGCAACGACAACTCCACCTGGTTTCTGGATCACTTTCTCTATCTTTAGTTTGGGGAATACTTACCTGTTCCACATTAAAATATATATATTTTATATATGTGTGTATATATATATATATGTATAAACATATACAGTGTTGTATAGCACTCTCTCTCTCTGTATATATATATGTTCAATCCTCAAATCACTGCCATAGTCTTTTGATTAAAACACTTAAAAAAATCATCTTATATGTTCATGCAAGAGACATTGAAGCTTGCACACTGGATGCAAGTAATATGATATTTGTCACCTGTAATATTTTGTCACCTTTAAACATGATGTGTAATAATAAAAGCAGTCATCTCACTAGCACTTTTCCATATTTCAAATGAGTTATTCTGACTCTCTCTTTTATTACAATGTAATGACTGTAAGACTGCTGTCTCAGTTGAGCAAAAATGAGAACAGTCCTATTAATAATCATAATGAACAATTAAGCACCATACACTCAAGCATATTTTGCATAAGTAAATATAAAAAGTTTGCAATTCAAACACCAACTGAACTTTCTTATATTTCAAATTAAAAAAAAAAATAAAGAGGAAACAACAATATTTAACATAATGGACATTGTCAAAGAATACCAACTACTCCCTTGTTTTTAAAGTGAAGCCAGGCAACTTTTATTTGTTCTGGGAGTAATAGTCTGGATTATTTTTTCCACCTTTGCCACCTGTTTTTAAACATGAAGGTTTAAAAACAACCCCGTGCCGACTGTCCAAACCACAGCAGGTAGTAAACTCAATGAATTGGGCTATTCAGCAGGCTGGCGACTTGCTCCCATGGGTAGGCATGAAAAAGCAGCTCAGTTATACCTATTTTTGCCAGCTATTTAGAAGACTTCCCTAATTATGGAATATCTGAGGAAGCTGCTTGAATCTCTTTGCCTTTGGCAAAGTAGGGGTTGTTCTCCCCTCTGTTAGCTTTAGTCACTGTGGTCCAGGGGAGTCTGAGAGAAACCCCAAGTACAGCAAGTAGAGAGGCCAAACAAGATACTAAACAATCTGGTAAAAAATGCAGAAAAACAGAGCAGGGAACAAATAAAACATAAGGATTCAATCCTCTCCCCTCCACCAAGGAAAATCGTGACTTTTTTGCATTTTTATGTTTCTATGTGACTGCTGAGGTTTGCTCTCATGAATGAGGTGGGGTGACAGTGGCCTGAAATGTTAAACTAGAAGATTAAGAACTTTAGAAAAATAATAAAAGAGAAATAACATTGACGGTAATGTTTCAAGAGCAATTACATATTTCAAGGGTTTAAAATTATTTGACACATCCTGTGATATGATCCAGACTGATGGAAAATCTCTACACAGAAACTGCTGGAAACCTCTTTACCTGGCCATGATTAAGCAGCTTCAGAAGCACTTATCTCAAATCTCCTCATCAGAGGCCAAAGTTAGATTTTTTTATTTGTTTAAGTGATACAGAGCTCTAGCTCTTTTGAAAATTTAATCTTTTCTCAAATTGTCAATGAAGTTAACTGGGTTGTCCTTGCTGCTCTTCCCCTCCAATAGAAAGATGCAAATCTTGCCACTATCTGACTGATTCTACTTAAAAACACTCTACTGAAAAGCGAGAACTTTACATCTATATTTAAATATTTCACGCAAATTCTATTCTACTCCTATTCTATTCTATTCTATTCCAAGTGGGGAAAAGGGTGAGTATTAGCAATTATGAAAACACAACTTGTGCTCTACATAAACAGCTTGTTTTTGGTTATCTTGGAAAGCTACTGGAAAACTTTCTTTACACTTCTCCTTCTATTTGCTATACTTTACTGTAGTATTATAGATTCTCTGATATGAAGGAAGATTATCTTATTTGTACAACCAAAACAATGTAATGTTCTTTAAAAAGCATTCAGTAAATACTATCTGAATATGAGGATGAAAATACCAGAAATTCATACCAATCTCAAGGGCCCCTCTATAACATACGTGAAATGCATCATTTTCTCATGTTTCAGCACCACTACTCAGTGCCTCTAGAAGTTAGTTTAATCAAAATACAACCATAAATATTTACCGGGGAGTCATCTATTTAAATGTACTGCCATACTAAATACAGCTGTTGCGATCAAGTTACCTAAACTAAGCAGAACAAATTGGTCACTACGGAGTTTCACAGTGCCAGAATAAATACAGACCATCTTCCCAACTACTTGAAAGTAGGGCATTTATTCAACCACAATTACAAGTGTTAAAAGCAGAAGAGCTTTGTACCTATAAGAAGACTAACACAGAAAGGTCCGGGTAAAACAGAACTTCTTTGCCGTGCTTGTTTTAATAAAGAATTGTATCTCAGCATATAAATTTGTATAGGACAACACTTCCCTACATATATACCTCAACCGTGCATCTACTAATTACAAAAGAAGGCATGTCTGCCAAAATTGAAATCATATTTATTATGCAATTAGCAAGGTAAACAAACGCTTCACCAAGGTGGTTTCTAGCCGAGTGCAGTTCAAGTGGCTACTATTAGAACATATAATACCCCCTGTGCAAATAAAAAGTAGCTCTAAAGAAAAGAACAAAATCAAAGATTTTTCTTCTTCCTATTCCTCTGGGTGTTTTGGGTATATCTGACAGTGAACAGTAATACTAAATAATAATAATAATCATAAATCTATGTTAGTTTTCCTCACTAAAAAAGTACAATGGAACACTTTGTTCTTCTGCACTTACATTTTGAGCTTATCCGGCCATTGTGAGAGCTAGGTACAAACATAGCTCAGCAATTCATGATGGAGAGGGAGGGAGAACAATTTTAAACCACAGAGCTGAGAAGATATAACAGTATCTGGAGTGCTGTAAAGCCCGTCTCAAGCTAAGAAATCCAATCACTCCTTTAATTTCATGGCAGGCTTTCAATTTCCTCTTACAAATTCCTGAGGTCCTCTCCTATATGACTGAAAAATTTAGACTAGAGAATTGCATCACCAGGGGCTATGTGACAACCTGCAAGGGCCCGTTTCAAAATGGTAGCTACCACAAATTCTAGTATAAGTACTTTTATAAAGAAACACTTACCAAAGATAAAGGTAGAGTTCTCTAAGTTTACTTCAGGCAGATAACAAAATTGGAGCTGAATTACAACACTGGAAAGTATAAACTATACTGAGCCACAAAGCTAAGTATTTGCATTTTCTGAGCACTGAGATTTCATGTTGCCAATAAAAAATTATCCTGATTTTTTTAGACTATTTTTCAAAAGGAAAGCCAGAAAAAAAATTCCCACCAACATATTTTTTTGCCTCTTTCTTCAAAATTGGGATTATACAAAAAAAAAATTAAAATAACCAACAGATTTCTTGGGCACTAAGATATGATCATAAACTACACAAATGCTTTCCTCAGGGTTAGGACAAAAAAAGAAGTGTTAAAAAAAGACAAATTTCATGCTAAAGCTGTGAATTATTACTTCCAAAGATCTCCCAGTTCTTTGTATCAAATGCTTTAAGTTAAAATAATAGTTCTAAGCACATTCACATTGAAATTCCTAAATTTCAGTATCAGAAACACAGCTAGTTCCCAGTAACTGTAAGGACCTGTCGCAGACTTTGCCTGGCATGTTAAACCAAGAATTTTGCTATTGATGGAAAGGCAGTAGTTAATTGTTTTATTACAGTTTATGTTTTATGATCTCTAGCATAAGGGTGGATGTAGCACATAATGCTTCTTTCACCTACCATTAGCACTTAGAAAGAATTCTTGATAACCTTGAAGGATAATGGCAAAAGTCTGTTTCCATTTCCGAAAGCATGGTGCTTCAGAAAGCACGTGCATTGAAGGATGAACGGACAACGTTCTGTAAGCACACACGATCCAATAGCACACACTGATGCAAACAGTATTAAAGGATCTGTGATTTCAATATCTACTTCATACGATCCAGAGATTTTTTTTTCAATTTTATTGCAATATGTTTAGGACTTTTAAACTATTAAACTACTGTTTTGAAGAACACTATCGCTCATGGCTGTTTTTACATGGAATGGGGAAATCCCTGATAACTGAAAGCAAGTTCTGGAATGGTGCAACAGAGCATCCACTATCCTTTACCATCACTGTTCTGCAATAGGAAGGAGGAAGGGAAGACACCTGAAAGCAAAGAAAATTTTCTAAATGCAGTGATACAAAACAGGGGATCTGATACTCTGGAAATAGGTTTGCAAATAACCTTCCTTTTTTAAAAATGTTCTGTTACTGTAAATGGGCACACACAAGCATGTCTATTGCACATATATTTGAATGTGCAAATATATTTGTCCGCTTACCCTTCATACGCATGCTTAGAGCTAAATGTGTGTTGTGCTCTTCCAATAGAAAATATCCACAGCAACAGGGAAAACACATGAAAGATACAAATTCCAATTCCACCTCAATTTCCTACAACCACAAGAAACAAAACCTCAGCCCAAAGAAGTAGCATAACGTAGCACAATAGGGTGGAGCTCAGGTCAAACACAAGGTTAACATTTTTATTTTTCTGTATATACCTTTTAACCCTGCAATCATCCCTGTTTATACCCAGGTACATAAAGGTTATTCACCTTCCTGCCCATAAGGAGACAAGGTAGGAAGTGAGGCTGCTGGACAAACAGAAGTGCACATTATTGATGCTTTGTAGCGTAAGTGTGTCAGCTTTGGGGGTATTCATGAATTAGGCTAGAAATTATCATGAAACTGTGTGTGCACAGAACTGTCGCCTTATGTTCCTTTCTTAGCCAAATATTGTCAAATTAGCAACAACCACACTTCCCACTAAGGGCCATATATTTAAATACTTTTAAATTAAAGGCTATTTTGGGATCTATGTGAGCCAAAAACAGGGAGATTGGAGTGGATTTTCTTCAAGGAGGAAATAAATTCTATGCCCATATATTCATTGCCTCTGCCAAAAGTGGATGAGTGGATTCTCATTTGAATTTACAGAGCCTGACTTTTAAATGAAGCAGCTTGAAAAGTTATCCAAACAATTTAAGGACAAAGCTTCCTTCTTCAAAAGATTAAAAGCAACTGGGGAAAAGCATACATGGGGAATACAAATATCATCTCAGACTTGCAAACATCCTCTGAAAACAACTGATGAATATATTGGCTAAATTGTACAAGCATAGTGGGGTTGCAGGCTTAAGTCTGCAGAGGGAAGGGTTTATTTACAAAAATAGAACATAATACTGTTTAGAGGATGGCTAGGAAGAATAGAAGAAAAGAACTGTTTGACAATACATTAAAAAATTTATTGCAGCAATCTTTTTTAAAATCACAACATTAAATAACAACTCTCTAGCAAGCAAATGTATTAGCACAATTGCAAGTAGGATAGACTTGATGGTCCACTGGTCTCTTTCAGCACAATAACTTGTGTTCTAGGATATTTGCCTTAATACATAAAAGCCTTAAAAAAGTTGTCACTTGAAGAGTGTGGAATTAAACAAGGACACAAAGCAGTGAAATTCAGCCCATGTTAACCTGCCATTCCACAGGAGAGCTGCACAGTTCAGGGCCACTAGCTCAGCATTTTGGCTGAAGTGGTAACAGGTCTCCCTCACGTACCTACCATGCATGAGAACCCATAGTAACATGGGTTATTTATTTGTTATAAATATATATGTTATAATATGCTAGTATCCTGGCTTAATTACAACTTTTATACAATTGGTTTTACGATATGGGTGCGTATATCTTCTCCTACACAGGTATTGCCTTGTCCACCAAGTTCCACAAAGGGAATAACTTAATTTGAAAAATAAATCAAGTCTTACACGCTCACATCATCAAAATAATAAGTTGTAACACATGCTCAGTTTCTTTTAGCAATGACAGAGATATCACTTTTCTCTTTTTTCCCCAATAACCTCTGATGCAAGGGGAATAGAGAATTTCAAACATATTCAAAAATCTAACTCCTATGTGACTTAATGACAAATAACAAGGTCATGTCCCTTCAAAAAGCTGTAACTGACAAAGGAGTTTTAACTGACAGATTATTTATATATATTTACTTTTGCTTAGAATATCTGATAAAGATAAGACATGCACCATATATTTATTTCTATGCTTGACTGAAAATGGCAGAAGTTTGTTTTTCTCTTTTATTTCTATTATTTAATGAATTTTTAGAGCAACAAACAATTCAAGGATTGAAAATCATTGCCTATTTAATAGTGAACACCAATAAAAATGATGATGAAGCACTGTAGGACTCTGTCATTTATTCAGAGAACCAGTCACAAGGTGTGAATACAGTCTATTAAATGATCTTAACAAATTTTCATAATGCCTAAAGCCAATCTATAATCTGAAGGATTTTTTTTAAAAAGGGAGATTTACAAAGAGATAAACTGTGACCAAGTTTGATCCAGGAACAGTGGTGGTTAAATTTACTAAACTGGACCCAATTAAGAGGAACAACATGCAACTAGGAAGAATACAGCAATAGCAACATTTGGTTGAACTCCTCTCTACCCACCAAAGATTACTGAATGCAGGGAAGGTCAAAAAATATCCCAACCGTCACTCCCTAATATCAGCCTGTATAACACTTGCATATTTTATTATTTAAGCAGTATGGACTTCAATACATTTGTTACAACTGAATTAAAAAAAAAAGAGTTCTCATTATGTAATGAAAGCTTATATTTCAAGAACTTGCAATACAGAAACCTTACATGCTGAATACATCAAAGAGGTGATACTATCCTTCCAGCATCACAACAGCAGAAGTCAAAAAATATAATCTGAAGACAACATCCTACTAAAGCAATAGCTGGTTAAAAGTAATCTTCAGGTATGCATACAACTTGTCAATCAATATCTTAACTAGTTGTAAGCCCTTTGTCTCATCCCAGTGAAGGGAACAATTGCTCAGATATGTAGTCTTAGTAGTCTACACTGCAGTCTCTGCAGACTTTAGTGCAGTTACTCACCAAAGCTCAAATATGTAATTCTTTCCTTAAAACACATACATAGAAATCCAAATGAAGCACTTAGAATTATCAACCTTACTTACAAGATCATGATTTTTTCCAGTGTAACCCTTCTGAGTTCTAGAAACAGAGGGGATGCAAAAATTTAAGAAAATACAAATTATGAGCAATACGATTTCACGAAGGACGCAAGAAATCCAAAGAGAAAAAAAATAACAGGATCTAGAATGCTTGCCCAAAATAGCTTTACCCACCCCCAAAAATACACATACACACAGGGATAATTACTGCTTACTGATTTGGGGGGAGGAGCTTATGCCCAGCAGTCATCCAAAATCATATAAATACTCAGGGGTGACACTCGAAATCATCAGCTTCTGCTCACTCACCTGTGGCAGAAGAACTCAGCAGAGGAGGATTCACTGCTCTTCTGCTCTGCCTTGGACCTCCACAACAGCCTGGTATGCTATGAATTCATTTTATTTTATTTGGCTTTGAAGCTAATTTCTCCAGGGTATGTGGTTTTGGGGCAGGAGGTTAATACTCATGTGCCAGTGACAGCATCCTTACTGCCACTGAGGCTCCTTGAGAGAGCCCAGGTAAAATCCTGGTTTCAAGCAAAGCAATGTGGGATTCTTGCCATTGATGCTGAAGGAGACAGGACTTCATGCTTCATTTGCTATAGCATTAGACAGAGGCAATAAGGTCATGGTGGAGTATCTATGTATTTCTGTGGAAAACTTTTTTCATTTCAGGAGTTCTGGTATAGGACGATCTTGGTTTTAGGGCCCTAGTAAAACTAGCAAAAGAGTCATTATTTCTGAAAATAGTCATTTTAATTTGCAACTATTTATAATTATTTCTCTTTCCAAGAAAAAATAATAACTGGAAGAGCAGCAAAGAGACTCTTGCCTCTAACGTACATATAGATGAGTTTGAGCATCCAAAATCCTTAGTTAGCAAAACTGATTCCTCTTTTCTTAGAGTATTTTTCATAGTTAGGTGAAAGACAGAGGAATTAATCACAAAATAATATGAAGTTTTTAACAACTAAGAAAACCCTTTTATTAAGTCACAGAAAACTGAATTGATCAACTATTATTTAAAACAAACTTTTATCCCCCCTCTTTCTAACACAGAACGGATTTGGGAACATGCATTTACCAATATCCTTACTGCTGCTGCTCTGTCTGAACATTGTCCATGGTAGTGATGGATATTTTTCTGAGCGATACCAGAGACAATCCAGTGTTAAGGGGCCACAGTTCTTACCATTCAATGTGAAAAGTCAAGGTAAGTTTCCTATTTTTTGTAATGGACTATGCAGTTCTCTTCAGTGTATCAATATATGAACAAAAACTTTCTGTTTATATTAGTATTCAACTTTCACTGACAGTTTAAATTTATTAAAGGAATATTGTCACTGCAGAAGGAATTGGGAGTGACTATGGCATCTACCTCCTCTTGACAAAGATGCACTTTTTGTCAGACTATAGACAACAATGGGGCTGACCTCTTGTCAGTGGTGGCCACTGACAGAACGAGAGGAAATGGTCTCAAACTGAAGCATCAAAAATTCTGCAGGAACTTAAGGAAAATTTTCATGACAGTGAGGGTAACAGAGCCCTGGAACAGGCTGCCCAGAGAGGTTGTGGAGTCTCCTTCTCTGGAGATCTTCAAGACTCGCTGGGATGCAGCCCTGTGCCACGCGCTCTAGGTGGCCCTGTATGTGCAGGTTGGACTAGATGACCTCTAGAGGTTTCTTCCAACCTTAGGCATTCTGTGATTCTATAATTGCTAAAAGGATAAAAACAGGAAAAAAAGTAGCCACAGATCTAGTCTTAAGTAATGTGAATAATCAAACAGCATTAAGTGCATAATTGTGTATAACATGCTAATAATCTCCAAGTCCAGTCAATCCTGGTGTTTTTAAACCAATAAAACATGCATCTACAATATTTAGAAGAAAGCTTCTCAAAACAGATGGTAGGTGAGAGTTTGAACATAATTCCAATACATATGGATAAATGCAGACTTGTTTAAACTCTTAAGGCAAAATAATTTCATATATATTCCTAAAAATATGACAAACTTCTACATCTCTTTACACAAGTGACTTCAGTTTATACTCTTAGTATCAGACTAATCTCTATCAGTAATACGACAATTCTATCCCTGCTATGAAAACTTCTCTTTATTTCAAAAATCAGTCTTATGACAGACTGTATAGATAAAATATAATTGTACCTGTTATAGGCAGAATGAAGATAATGGAAAGTAAATTTATCCTCACTGCCTTTACAAGTCATATGCGAGGTTACTGTTAACTGTATACTGTACATGTATACTGTTCATGAGCTCAGTTTTATTTTTAATATTTAATGTTCACTCATGCCAAAGCCCTTCTAAAACATGAAAATCAAAACTTTTTACTCCCTAGGTGCTGGTTTTATCTGATGAATTGTGGTCCTAAGGGTTGATCAGTAGTCTCTATTCAGTTACTTTCACTAAAATTAAGAGTATTGAACTTTCCCTATTAACATCCCCATCTTCCCCCAAGAATGGCATTCTTATCTTCTGGAGTTTGTAATGTTATTCAGAATAGTTTTGACTTTTACTTAATCACACATATTTAGTTACAATATACATACAAGGGCAAGAATGAGGAAAATTGAATGAAGGACTCAGAAATAGAATTTCCAAATACCATTTTTTGAGTTCCTCCTTACTTATGAGGGGGGAAAAAATGTTTTAGACTATGTCTATCTTCCAAAATAAAGCAGCACAGAAGAAACAGACACAGTGGCTGCCCAGGGCATAGCACCGACCCCATACACGCTTAGGGGGCTCACTTCAGATGAGCTCCAGACCGATCCTGGGGACTCAGTGCTCCTGAGTAGCACACAGGAAACCCAAAGAGGAGTCTTAATGCCACCCCAAAGGCCTCAGCTCACATATACCAAAAATGATCTTGCAGTGGAAACTAGGGCACAGAAAAGAGAATGACTGGGAAATTTGCTCAAAAATACATTATTATAACTTTATTCTTTGCCTGTTTACTTAGTTGTCCTATACATATTTTTCTCAACCTTTTTTTTTTTAGCCTCCAAACAAAATAGAAGAAAAGGGGGAAAGTGGGAAAATAGCAGAAATTTAGAGAGAAAAAAAAGGATGAGGAAGGTAGACAAGAAATAGGATGAAAGAAAAGGAGAAATGAGCTATCCTGAACTAAGTTTTCACTTAAGTAACAGAGAGTCTAATGTATGTGTAACTTTATATTTAGAGAGGTTACATTAACCTGTGAAAAATGTAATATGTTGTCCATTTAAGGAAAGGAACAAAAACTATATACTAGACTGCCAAAGAAATAACCTACACTCATACAGAATATGGAGTCCAGTCCTTCAAAACTTGCTTTCTAGATCTTCAATTTGTGAAAAAGCCTCAAAATGGAGGCCTGGAACCCATTATTACTGTCCCTACTGGAAAGCAGGCATCCTATAGGGGAATTTTAGAAGAGATTTAAGAGAGCAAAGTGTGCTAGAGATTATTTTCTAACCTGAGATGCTCACAGAAGAATAGACCACAGACTACAGAACCAACTTCATCACTCTTAACTGTATAGGTTTCTAGTGAGTTTTTACATATGCAAGTAGCTCCAGTAGCATACTGCAAACTTTCCATCATTAGTATCTTTTCATATCTGTTCACAAGACCTATTACATGCACATGACTTCAGATAAAATGACAAATCTACCACTTTGTTTTATGAAACACAGCAAGCTAAACTGAAGGATTAGTTTACAGGCTTGAAATATCTTCATTTTAACTGTTCTTATTTGCTACTCAAAAGAATATAGTATGAATGTAGAATTATTATTTAGTATTTTTAATTTGCATTATTTTATATTAAAACAGACAAACTCCAAAGATAGGATTCTTCACCACTTGATAAAATGTAAACTCTCTTAAATAGATTCTTGCATAGGGATCCACCAGACCAATAAAACCAAATTATATTTTTCTTTAATTTTATTTAGTAGACAACTATCAATGCTGGGTGCAATTCCAGGAAGTGTTTCTGCTGACAACTATAATCTATTAAATATTTTTAATATTATTAAACAATTTTATCAAATTAAATAAGATCACCCCTAAGATCTCTCCAGTCAGAGTATACTTACCTTTTCTAGGTGTATTTAGGGTTATCAGCTCTAAAATATACTAGTATATTATTCATTATCTATTTGTTCATTTTACTGAATTCTTTGTGAAACTCCTAGCTGAGAATAATCACAGATTTAAGTCTAACTGTTCAGCAGTATTTAAACAAAATACTAAGGCTCTATTGCAGGTTATGCTAATGTCTTCATACTTAATATATAAATACTGCACTCAAACTATATAAACCAATTTCATATCAAGATTTGTGCCAAGAAACATAGAAGAATAGCCAACCACTACTTCAATTTTCCTGGTAGAAATCCTACTTCATTAATGTGCCCAGCTGTCACCTTCACTAAGACTTACTAGACAGCACAAATATTAGAAATTTTAATATCTATATAATACAACTATGGATAGAGATTTTACTATCTCACACAGAAGAAAATATCTACCACAGTAGATGCAACTTTCCATCAGTCCTAGGTTCATAAAATGAGGTAAAAAGTAATGAGAAGCATTCTGATGTAATTTTGTTCCCCGTCCTCCCCGCCCCACCCCCAAAAATGGACAGTCAGGTCCAGTGTAATAGCTGCATTTTAGTCAAGTATAGCTGAATAAAATGAATGCTGCCTAATTGCAGAAATTATATTTAGAGCAAATGCATTTTCCCTGGCAGGCCTGGACATAGTTCTTTGATTTATAGTTATAAAAGAGCATACCTGGCTGTGGTCATTTGTTTGTCATCTGCCAAAGTACCCACATAAAGCCTTGGTGTTGGATTCCACTGTAATTAAAACTAAAATTCATGCAGTTGATGTAAAATGTCAGGGGGGAAACATAGGTTGTTACAATGAGGACAGCATTAGCTCAGGAACCTCTCTAGCTATTTGCACACAGACTTTAATAGGTTCTGATGATATTCTCCTAAACTTCTTTAAGTTAAAATGTAATTTCTGAAATTTCTGAAGTCACTAGGATCTTCTCTCTGTTTTAGAACAGAAAATAAATTCAGAGGGGGCACATTCTAGCTCAATAAAATGTTTTCAGTGATGGCAGCACTGTCACCTGTGGTAAAAAGCTGAAATAACATTTACATGCTACTTCCACTGCAGGATATATGTTCATTCTGCTAGTCTTAAGCCTTTTCCAACTTCATGTGGTGTTCTCAAAATACTCCTTTTCTGGTACCTCTATTAGAGGAAAACAAGCTTGCAAATGAACTCTGAATCCTGGAGTTCAGCAGTAAGAAATTCAAGACTATCAACTAGATAGAAAAGACTGCATGAGACTCATCACTTAGAGATTTTGCAATCTCTTTGCATGAGAAAAAGAAGAATATCTGCATTTTCAGTTTATTATTGAAGGACAGACATTTTCTTCCTGCCTCCAGGATTTTGAGCTATCCTCCTTCATTGTCTTAATAGATGATGAGATAGCAAGGTGTGCAAACTGAGGTAATACACTTTTATACATCAGCAAAAAGAAGAATGTACTTTCTATGACTGGTAAATAAGAACAATTTTCCTTGCAATATAGGAAGAATGCAACCTTGCAGAATCAAATCAAAGGCACACACATACAGATCTTCTCTTTATGTGTATATATTTAGAAAATGTCATATACACAAGAACAGTTTTCTTCTTACTATTTTGTCTCATTTTTGGTTTATCAAGACTAGCCAAAAATTGGAAAAAGCAATTTGTTATCTAAGATTTTTTGCACATGCTTTTATTCATACTGTGCTTTCTTTGCAAGATACTGAAATGCAAAATTTTGCAGAATTTTTACGGACAGTTAACAGTCTTTTCTAAGCATGCATCAAGCAGACTATATTGACACTATGGAATCAAAATCCAGGTGCTTCCTATACCCACCCCAGTCTCTATGTCCTTTCTTAAAATGATATTCACTGTAACTACAGTATTTCTGTAATGCTACCAGTTGCTGCATTTTCACTGCATTTTACTAAATATCCATTAAGCAATATTCATGTTAATCTGCTCTGTAGTATTTTACAAATGAACATCTTAATTTCAATAGGAAGCTGCAAATTTCCCCCCAAAGAAAAACAAGCATCACTCCACCCCCACCCCCACAATGTGCTGGAATTCAAACTGTACCAAGGTGAAGTGTCCCTAAAGATCTTATCTGGCCACTGCAAAAAGAAAATATTCCTACAAACTGAATATAAAAGATGCTATTTGAAAATATGTTTACAAAAAAAAAAGGCCAGAAAAAGGAGAGGCCAAAAGTCTCACTACTAAAATGTGGCACCAATTAATTTCTGAAGGGAAGCTTCACCTATACAGGAGGTTTCTTTTCTTTTCTTTTCTTTTCTTTTCTTTTCTTTTCTTTTCTTTTCTTTTCTTTTCTTTTCTTTTCTTTTCTTTTCTTTTCTTTTCTTTTTTCTTTTCTTATAACTTTTCAATGTAAATCTGATCATTACTGCAGCTATGAATTCAAGATTTTTTTAATTTTTTTTATTTTTGTGAATTTGGCATGAACAAAAGCTTAAAGAAGAAACAAACATTATGCAAAAATTTAGCACAGCAATGCTAGGTCCAGTGAGAAGACTGCCTGAGCAAATCATGAGCCTACAGCATTGTCAGATTTATACACCACACTAGCTTCATTTATGAAGAGACCACTGCTATAGACTGTAAAGAAACAGTATTTAACTCAAAAATAGTAATGATTTTAGAGAAAACAAATATCAGTGTTACTCTTTCTATAGAAAAGCTACATAAAAGTGTTCTTTGGAAAAGAGAGTTAACAAAGAAGCTGTAAAGGGTAAAATGAGCAACTGGAAAAAATCTTTTACTTTTGTTGAGACATCTGCATACCCTCTGCATTAGGCAGCTAACAGGAAATACTCATTTCATGTCATCACTGTTAAATCCCTATTTTCTTTCCTCTTTAAGTGTTTACATCTATTGCACAACATTCTACAAGCCCTCTGATGCTCCTAAATGCATTCAGTTCAACAAATGTTCTAGATGTTTTGCCACCTGTCATTCCCATTGCATATCTATAGCACATCTGCTTCTGTTACTTAATCATGTTAGAGCTTTCAGTTACTTCTTCTGTTCTGAACTTGAGATCAGGTCCTTTGTGACCGACCGAATTATAGCACTTGACTTCAATAGGTTCAAGCTAACCTGCTGAATGTTTACCACCACACTACTGATCTTCAAGACTTGTATAGCTGTCCTGATTGAGCTGTTTTCTTCTTTACTATAGGTGTGCAGATAAGGGGAGAACAAGGACTCCCTGGTCCCCCAGGCCCTATCGGACCAAGAGGACAACCAGGTCCCGCAGGAAAACCTGGATTTGGAAGTCCAGGTCCACAGGGTCCCCCTGGTCCCCCAGGACCTCCCGGATTCTCTGCTGTTGGAAAGCCTGGCATGCCAGGTTTACCAGGAAAGCCAGGAGACCGAGGATTAAATGGTGAGAAGGGAGATGCTGGACCAGTTGGGCTCCCAGGAGCAAGAGGACCACAAGGACCCCCTGGCATTCCCGGCCCTGCAGGACTATCTGTTCCTGGCAAGCCTGGACCACAAGGCCCTCCAGGAGCTCAAGGGCCAAGGGGTCTTCCTGGTGAGAAGGGAGAGCCAGGTATTCCCGGTGCAAATGGACAGAAGGGAGAAACTGGATTTGGAGTTCCAGGCCGCCCAGGTAGCAGGGGGCTTCCAGGCCCACAGGGACCCCAAGGCCTCCCTGGTCCTGTTGGCATAGGGAAGCCAGGTGAGAATGGTCTTCCAGGTCAGCCAGGTATGAAGGGAGACAGAGGCTTACCAGGTGCACCCGGAGCAGCTGGTATCCAAGGTCCCCAGGGTCCCCCAGGAGAACCCGGAGAACCTGGTGTTGGCAAGCCTGGACCAATTGGACCACCAGGAGCAGCAGGTATCCCTGGACCCAAAGGACTCCCTGGAGCAGCAGGTTTGCCTGGATCCCCAGGCCTGCCAGGATTTGGAAAGCCAGGGTTGCCAGGGATGAAAGGACACAGAGGGCCTGAAGGTCTTCCTGGCCTTCCAGGAGCAAAAGGAGACCAAGGCCCAGCTGGTGTGCCAGGTGAACCAGGACCTGCCGGACCACCAGGAAACATGGGCCCTCAAGGACTCAAGGGTTTACCTGGTGAACATGGCCTACCCGGACCCAAAGGCGACATGGGCCCTGTAGGCCCTGCAGGATTCCCTGGAGCAAAAGGTGAAAGAGGCCTGCCAGGCTTAGATGGAAAACCAGGATACCCAGGTGAACAGGGGATTGCTGGTCCTAAGGGACACCCCGGTTTTCCAGGACAGAAAGGTGACATCGGCCATGCTGGGCTACCTGGCTTGCCTGGTCCCATGGGCCCACAGGGAATGAAGGGTATGCCAGGGATCAATGGTGAACCAGGCCCCAGAGGACCTTCAGGAATACCTGGGACCAGAGGCCCCATTGGGCCTCCTGGCATGCCTGGAGCCCCTGGTGCAAAAGGTGAGCCAGGAGCTCCAGGACTGCCAGGTCCAGCAGGTATTTCTACAAAAGGCTTAAGTGGACCTATGGGACCACCTGGACCCCCTGGCCCTAAGGGTAACAATGGAGAGCCTGGCTTGCCAGGCCCACCAGGTCCTCCCGGTCCCCCTGGCCAAGCTGTGATCCCCGAAGGCTACGTGAAAGCAGGGGAGTCTCGAGACCTATCAGGAATGTCTTTTATGAAAGCAGGAGCAAACCAAGCCCTTACAGGGATGCCAGTATCTGCTTTCAGTGTCATCCTCTCAAAAGCCTACCCAGCAGCAACAGTCCCTATCAAATTTGATAAGATCTTGTACAACAGGCAGCAACACTATGACCCCAGAACAGGAATCTTCACCTGCAGGATCCCAGGACTTTACTACTTCTCTTATCATGTACATGCAAAAGGAACAAACGTTTGGGTTGCACTCTACAAAAACGGTTCCCCACTCATGTACACTTATGATGAGTATAAGAAAGGATACCTTGACCAGGCTTCTGGCAGTGCTGTCATCGATCTCATGGAGAATGATCAAGTATGGCTCCAGCTACCCAATTCAGAATCTAATGGTCTCTATTCTTCTGACTACGTCCACTCCTCTTTCTCAGGTTTCTTATTTGCTCATATCTAACAATGTCCTACTTAAGCAGCCCTGACACTCCCTCCTTCAGACCATTTAATTGGGTCCTGACTTGATAAGTTATTAGCAGGTCATGCAACTACAATTTTGCAACAGAAAAGAAAGAGTGAAAGGGTGGAAAAAATTGGTTCAAACCTAATAAAATAATATTGTATGTTTTTAGAAGATTGTCATAGAAATTTTGTTTCAAATGATGATCGATTGTCCAACTGAATGCAACATTAAAAGTTTACGAATTAATGATGCACCTGTGGTTTTTTTTTTAAAGAGGAAAATCAATATTTCTAAATATCATTTTTCAGAATATGCAAAGTAGCCATTCCATGCCTCAATATCATACTTCATTATATCTGAAAGGTACCATTCAAAGTAAATAGTTTCAGATACCTTCTCCATGGACACCCCCTTGTCACGACGGAGAAGCTTGCGTGCCCTTATGAGGTTGCAAGCTATGCTGGTAGGGTCTCCCACGCGACAGGTCTCAACTAAAGGGTCTGACAAAGTGTGTCCACGGGCAGGATGGGCTCCTGGCAACCACCCTAGGAGAAGGACAACTCTAACCCCAAACCCGGGCAGACTTAGCCCTATAAGACCATCCGTTTCAGAGAACGATACTCTAACTAAACATTATCTTAAACTCCTAAGTATCTTAAACTCCTAATTAATATTCAGAAAAACTACAATATTCAGAGTAGAGTAAAACACATCCATCATTAAATGCAGTAGAGCATATCTTCACAAATACACTCATATTCACAGAGATATTCCTTCTAAAAACAACTGCATGCAGTAAATTATGCATGAAAACCTGGNCGTTCTCTGAAATGGATGGTCTTATAGGGCTAAGTCTGTTCAGAAAAACTACAATATTCAGAGTAGAGTAAAACACATCCATCATTAAATGCAGTAGAGCATATCTTCACAAATACACTCATATTCACAGAGATATTCCTTCTAAAAACAACTGCATGCAGTAAATTATGCATGAAAACCTGGCAATATATTTTACTCAGTGAATTCATCTGATGGCAACAGTAATTAGTCAGAAGACATATTCACCCTGTACTCAAATATTAGATATTATATCAATCTGTATGACCCTATGTAATGTTAATGGTATAAAGTGAGATAGCTCACTAAAATTAGTGCTTATAAATTGATTAACAGTTTGATAACATATTTCTTCAGACAGCAGTTACCATTTATACTCAGCATTAAAAGTATCTTGCATAAAAAGCTTGAGCTAAACTTGAACTAAAAGTACATAAGCCTATGTTTACAAGTTCTGTGATATCACCATTTCTTCACAGAGCAAAAACTGAGGCTTACTATACTGCACATATGAAACCTTAAATTCCTAAGCACTTGATAAAATGCTACTATTAATAAAAACAGTCAGGGAACCTTTAAGTTGATCCATCATTAGTGATACTATGTAGTTTCAAAAAATTGTAATGACTATTAAGCAAGTATTTTTGCAGAAATGTTTCATCTTCCTTTACTAAAGACAGCTAGGCAAGGAAATCTGTAGTTTAGGCTATACTTTGGTAAAATAATAAATATGGAAGGACACAGTAACATTAAATCTGCTTATTTAGCAGCCAAGTAGACCTAGGCAAGTGAAATTGGCAATTCTATTACAAATAATACATACAAATGTTTGTACAGAAATAATATAGTGAACAGTAGCAGAAGTTACAAGTAGCAGTTCTGTTATACTTTCTTCTATTGAACCAAAATACAATCCAAGACGCTTCAGTCTTGAAATGTCAGTATTCGCCTTTCCATTTTCTTGTTTTAAATGAAAACTAATTCCAAGTCTGCTAAGAATTCTCTCCCTCTTTTTTTTGTACTAAAATGTTTCCCTATGCAGTCACTTGCATAAATTCATTAATTCATCTTTCCAGTATTTAAATGTAACATACGCTGCTGCCAATACATTCAACCGATTTGGCACTTGTGTTTCAAAATTGACAAGAGACTGGGTACTGACGATGGAAAAGACTGCTCAGTAGCTGTTAAGTTTTGCTTAATTGCTTTATATGTGAAATGCTGCTCAAAGCAGATGTTTAAGTTGCCTGAGGTGCCCAGCAGTATATTAATGTCCTATGATTCTAATTAACTAGTCTTCCCACTGTATTCTTGAAAGTAAAGTTCACTAATAGTCATCTTGCATGCACTTTAAATGAAACTAGGTTTTGTCCTTTCATGTCTTTGTTCCTCCAGCGAGCAAGCATACAGGCCCTCAGATAAATCTATAAATTATTACTTAAGACCTGTCTTTCTGATGACTTTTCATAAGCATCCAGTTATTAAGAAAGCAACCAAAACCACTGAAGATCTAGAGATTACACAGAAATTTTTGATATGAACACAGCTTATACCTTGATTTTAGCTTTGGATTCATGACTTAAAAGAAAGGTTAAAGAAACCTTGAGAAGTTTTTAAGATTCTTAATCATTATGAGGAATTATGAACTATTATTTCAAATAAGTCCATTTATATGCTGCTGAAGTGGGAAGAGAAGACTACTGGGAAAAAACTGCATGATCTCTGCATGCTGGGCTTTGGAAGAGGTAGATGTAATCGGGCAATAATATGGGTGACAGTCATATGACCCAGAAAGAACAGTCAAAATCACAGTACCTTTCAAGTCTTTTCCCTGGGAGACTGAGGATTTTTAAAGCCTTTATTTGTATTTGTCTTACAGGTCTGCTTTTGTTTTTTTTTGTTTTTTAATATATTCTCCACAAGAAGATCAACAACCTATCTTATTAAAAGCTCTTTTCAAAAACCTCAACAGTTTTCAGAATCATTGCCTTAAAGGAAAAAAAAATCCTTCATGAGATTAAATGAGAGATTAAATAAAAGCACAAATAAGAGCACAAAAACTTATGTCCAAAGGCCTCAAAAAGATTTTGTGAATTTCAGTTGTTCTCAGATGGTTACCAAATACATGAGGTACCCAAATGATCTCTTCTCTATTAGCTGAAAAGTCGAGGAAAGAAAGTGTAACAAATTTGTTTGATCGTAATCTTTGTTGTCATTTTCAGGATTAATATAAATAATTGTCTCTTTTCTCCAAACTCTACCAATATTTGGAATTCCTAACATTTTACAGCGTTTTTAAAAAATTATTCCCTTTTAGACAGAAAAGCTTCTTTGGTTTTTGTTTGTTGTATTTAAAATTGCATATAAAGCATAGAGATAGCTCAGGCATCTAGATAAATTATGGTCTGTCAACACAACAGGGCAGTGCCGTAAACTTGTGATTACAAAGTGTGTGAGCGTGTGTGAAATAGCCTGGGGAGAAGGTGGAGTATTTTAGAAAAATCTGAAGACCCCCCTCGCCAAAAAGAAATTACATTTCACATGTATAAACATGGCATTTCAGAATATTGATCAATTACATCAAAAATAGTCAGATAAAAAGCAAATTATTAAAAAAGGTGTTATGACTAACACCTACTCTTTTTTTGAAGATACTCAATGACAAAACTCTCAGATGCTCCCTTGAAACCTGACAGCATATCCCATAACACCTTCCCACACGCAATTTATGAAGACTCTTTACCTCCAGCATAAAATATAACCATATGATACAACTCAAAATACCATAAATGTATATTTAAACTACATAGCTACAATTGTTCTACGTACCAAAAGTGTCAGAGAAATGACACGGAAAGACAACCATGTGACAGAGGAACCAGTTTTTAAGAAACATTCTATAAAATTCTGATTTAAGAAGTTTTAATAGAAATCTTCGTTCTGAAAAAAATAGCTTTTTTTCTGACAAAAATCAACAAATATTTTGATGCAGAAATGTATCTTATTACTCTTTCTAAGATCAAATTTAATTTCCATAGTCTATTGTGGCAGAGGCATAATTATACAGTGTAAACCATATTGCCGCATGGCATTTGCTTCAAAATTGCTCTTTACTAATTTATACACTGAGAAATAGAGAATATGCTAAATGAAATACACATGAGCAATATTAACCACCTCAAAGCAGCAAAATATCCCAGTCTTAAGTGAAACTTAAGTTTTACAAAAAAAACTCACAAAATTGCAATCTACAATTGATATAAAAAAGTTGAGTGTCTGTTCTAGAAGTATTCTTAGATTTGAAATGACCTTTCCTGAAAATGAGAATGTCCACGTTCACTACTATTCCGTCACTGTGCTTTTACTATCTTGACATCATGTTTTTATAAGAGGTTTTTTAATAGATTCCCTCAGTTTTCGAGGGTTCTCCTTCACAAAGGAGGATCTGAGTAAGAGAATTGTTTAGGATCTTATGTTCTATTTTATGTTCTTTCTGCAAGTCTCGGTTCTTCACTTCCTAATAAATAGAAGATGGGGTTAATCTCCTGCATTAAGCTGAAAGTCATGGCTACCTGAAAAAGCCATCCAAAAAAAAATATATAAAAGGCCAATTATCTAAGGTAATAACCATGGCTAAGACAATGAAAAGCAAAATCCACCAGACACCTGACTAATGATCAAAGAAATCATGTGAAAAGGAGAAGGGACACAGAGAAACCAGGGCATACTGACAACAAACCAGAGCCAGAGTGACTCGCAAACACTTTTTGGGTTTTAAAAAATAAAACTGCCAGTCGTTCTGCTCCGTCACTGACAATGGCACTACTGAGACAGCAGACTTGGGAACTCTATGTCTCCTCAATGGAGCACTTAATATGTTTGCTTTACAAAATTTACCTTGACTATCTGTGAGCGAGACTTGTTTTTCTCTGAAGGGTTAAACCATCTGCAAGGCACTGAGGGCATGGAGTTAAGGCAAGAGGCTGTGATTTGCAGGCCCAGGCTGAGAAAGACCGAGATATGGGCTAGAGCCAGCTTCGAGAGCTTCCTCAGGAAGTTACGTTAAGCTGGCAGCTGAGGGGAAAAGGAAATACACACCCCCACGACAAAGAACAACACAAAACTCTACAGTTCTCTTTGGCATAAACCTGTGGCAGAAGCCTAGTATCATGATTTCCATTCCACGGAGGAGAACCTGAAGCAAAAAGAGATGTTCCATGGGAATATCACAGATACATGGCACAAGAGGAAATCTCTAGCTCTTCTAAACTCCTGTAGTGCCTTATCCCCAGGACCATGTTACTGAAGGCCACTATGCAGCATTTCAAAGAGATGCAAGAGAGACCTTAGCATTTTTATACATTAAAACTTTTAATTATTGTGTGTAATCTGCATCGTCCCACAACTTCTGATTTTACAAAACCTATTCAAAAAGGCTCATATCTAGCAGTTACTATGTTATCCAAATTTGTATTGCTCTTGTGCATATGCCGTATGTTTTTTGGAACAGAGAGCTTTCTTTGAACGAAGGCACAGATTAGAAAGGATCAAATCATATCACACATGTGCTGGTTCTATACTTGAGACCATATTTATATGTCTTGTAACATATAAATTAAACATAAAAAAAACAAATAAACATATTGTATAAACAATTACTTTTTTTTCAGAGCAGATATAATTTTTTCTGGATGACCTACTCTTTTAAAACAAACAGCAGTCATGATTTGGAAAAAAAGAACAAATGAGAACTCTGAAGAAATACAGATATGGTTAAATATAATTGATTTATTTAATAATAGCCAAAAATATAAGATGCTTTTATCTCATGCATGAATAAGTTGTTGGAGGAATTCTTAACTACTATACGTACACAGAAACAACAACAAACTAAAGCACCTGAGAAGTAAATAATTGTCTTTCACAATATTTATTTGTCAGGTACATTTGAAAAGAAAATGCAATAAATCCAACTACATAATTCAACATCAACTACATCTCTAACGAAAAAAGACAAGTTTTAAGAAGATCTAAACTATGTCTATGTCTAGTAAGTGTTGCATCAACAGAGCTAATTCTACCATAAAACACTGTCAGCAAAGATGACAAAGAAATTCTTGACAAAGGTGCATAAAACCTTTTACAAAAAAAAAAAAAAGCTAAAATTATTTCATTTAATTGAGTGCACATGCAAGATCATTAACTTTTATTCGCAACTTACTTATTTTATATACTTAATAGAAACCGAGAAGTTTAGTCTGTGAAAGGAAAAAGACATTTCTAGCTAAAGGGATCCAAGTTGTTTTCGAGTTCTAACATATACTACATTTTTGGTGTGGCTTCTTATCTTTAAAAAAAGATCTTTCAAAATTTCTGGTAAATTGAATAGAATTTCAAAATAGCTCAAAAAAAGCCTCACAATATTCTCACCACTGCCTCAATTAACTACATAATGAGTACTGATCAAAACCAGAGTGCTAAAGGAAATGTATCAGGTAGTAATTATTTAAGGTTTTTCAATGCATTTTATTCATGAATACAAGAATACAAGGAACAACACAGTTAAAAAATAGTTCAAGGATGCCCATAATACAGTACCAACCATGGGAGAAAATTATTTTTCCCTTTGTATTCAGTGAAACAGCACATCATGAGTGTTTTTAAGGAGATAAAACAATTCCAAATAAACTACATATAAATGCTAAGCATAAAGATTTTCTATTTCAGAGGAAACATGTCTACTATAAAACTATAAGTTGGAAATGTAGAAACTGCATTGAGTAAAATACAGGATACTTACAGATGTACCGTCTCTACTCTGGCAAGCACATGCAGTATTTTCAGCTATTACAATAAGCTTTCAGTGCACCCACTTACCTTTAAAAGCTGATATTTTATAATTATGCTGGATCGCAGCCACCATGTCCTTCCAAAAGTCATATTTTTTCTGCTTATCATGCTGTAAGAGTCAATGGAACCTAGTTATTACATCAAGCATCAGTCATTTTTACTTTACATATCAAGACAATGATAGGAATGTCATGAATAAACAAGAAGATTTTATAAAGGAGTAAAACAGCCTTAGTCAGTGGGATTTAGGAGCTCACGACTCAGAATCTGTCTTGGCTATGAACTTTGAGTGACCACAGACCTTCCTTCTTCAGAAGAACATGCTGTGGGGAGGCGTAAGGGAGGGTAAAGGAGAAAAGATTAATATTTGTGAGGAACTCTAAAACACTACTGCAAAGAGCAGCATTAAATGGAACAGCAACTTATTGAATGAACCATCCCACTGATATTTGGGAAAATAAAGTTCTGTACTAAAATCTGGCATTCCTATCACCTTCCATTCTTTGAACTGGCACAAATATTCACTAGAATTTAGTGGTCATGTCCTTCTGCCAGCAACTCCACCCCAAGCATGATATAAAATATTTAGCCAGAGACCCGCTGAGCAGCCTTGTGTTGCATTGTACTTTGACGACTGCCAAACCTTAGCTCTGGCAGAACGACAAGGAAAAGCAATCCGTGCATACAAACAGCCTCTCACCATTCCTAGAAAGCCATCTGAGGAGCAGAGCGCAGAAATGCTCCACCTGACCTTAGCTGCCCTTGTGCAGGATCACACAAAGGGAGAGGAAAAGCTTCTCTATTAGCTGCATCCCAGAGCACTCTCAAACACTACCAACCTTAAGAGCGCTGAATTAAACACACATGAAGCAAGGCAACCAGACCTCTACACTACAGAGTGGAGGGTTAATTATGGAGCTCCTAAGAGATACTGAGAGCTACAGGGCAGCAGTAAGCAGGTAGTATAGTCTGGAATACCTCTAAGTTCAGACACTGTGGAAATTATTTTTATAGTGTTGTTACAGGCTTTTCACGCCTACCTAAGCAGGTATGTTGATGCAATTATCGACAGATTTCAAGTCATTGCCCTCTGTGTTCTCAACTTGTCAGCCTGCTTCTGCACCAGTACATGAAAAATGACTCTCTTTGAAAGCATCAGGTACTTTCAAGAACTGCAAAAACTTAACTGGAACTAACTTAATGTCTCCAGCAAAAAACATGACACTTATATACGGTGAAGTAATTTGATGTTTCAGGCTAAATCTGCCACTGGGTCCTCTGGACGAACAGTTTTCTTTTGATTTGACAACCAGCAAGCTGTAGTATCAAAGTATATCATTATTAAACATGCTTATTATAATTTATATTCACTATTATTATTATTTCTATAATAATAGAAACTGGGTGAAGGTCCACTCAGTCCACCATGAATCTGGCAGGGATTACCAAATGGGGTTTCTTAGCTGAAGTATGAGACAAAGATTTTGCGTAGAGCTTCAGTGCAAAGTCCAAATCACCAAGAAGCTCCTCTGCTTTCCCTAAAAGCAGGCAAGCATCTGGGACAGCTTAGGAATAGCCTCGTTGTAACAGGTTGTTGTAACAGGGATGAAAAAAATGGCTTTAGATGGACACACTCCCATAGCAAGGAGCAGAAGCATCCATTTTCTTTTAAAAATGAGAAAGAAAATGTGATGGTCTCTATCCTCACAGGAAAATAGATTAACAATAGCAGCACGTGTCCAGGGCATGAGTGTCGGAGAGATTTAACCCACTACCTCTCATCTCTTATTCATCTCATTGATGGTAGCATCCCTGAGAATTAATTACTTTAGTCTTCCTGTTGAAACTGGACCAACACTCAGTAAAATATTCCAGAATTGCTAGCTGATAAATATGTATGACCCAATTCCAGTAGCTCTTTAAAAAAAGAAGACATGGCCTTAATTCTGTCTGTCTGAAGAGAGGGTCAGTGTTCCAGCTTCTGAATTAGTAACTGGATGCACATCAGTGTTACACACATGCTATGGCTTGCTTCAGTACCTCCCTTCTATCAACAAATAGGTGACTCAACATGAGACTACATTAAATATAAAACAAAATAACATGAGACAATTGTCACTTCTGAGAGATGGTTCTAAGCTGCAGACAGTAGGCGAGGGAGATTAATCAGCCACTAAAATCCCATTAAGTGTCTCATGACGCTCCTGCCCTCAAGCCTTCCTATGAGCCAGCTTTAGATAACTCCTCATGTAGCAGGTGCACTTAGACACCAATCTACTCAGCGTGCTATTTGGAACAGAGCGCCATGGGACTGCAGACACCTCCTCCACACCTCTGAATTCCACTTTGTGGACACAGTTTAGGATCTACAATTTTTAATAGTATGGTATGGTGATGCTTTGGTATCTTTAGCCAGTAGCTTATAGCCAGACAATTAGAGCAATATTTTATTGCAGCAAGGATGTTTACTCTATGGGAAGAACACACAACTGAATATAAGGACTTTAACTTCACAGGTAACATTTAGGACATACTGCGTGTCTATAAAACATTGAATAAAGTTCAAGCAATTGCTTTTTTTTTTTTTTTGGTCTTGTCCTGAGAATTAAACATATTGCTTAGCAGAGCATAACAACAGCAGCAAAATCAGCTGCTACTCTAGAGCTTTATTTATATTAGATCAGTATATTTAAGACAAAAACAGTTTTAGGAGGATGGAATTAAGCTTTCAATTCATTCATCAATCCCGCAAATTAGAAAACCATTTTTTTCCAGAAGACTTATACTAGACATTATTTAAGTGCCGTCAAATATAATTCAAAAAAAATTTAAGAACAGTATTCTACATATTAAAGAGTAAACTTAAGTAAAATGTATTTACCTCTTCTTATGCAAGTTATTTGTGCCCTCTGGTGGAAGTAAATGTATTTTGACTTTGCCATGTATCTCACAATTAGCTTGGGAGATAACATTAATACAATATAAATCCAGAATGTAAAATTCCAAAGCAGAAAAAAAGCAACAAATATTAACTTTGTTGAATACAGTATTTGCATGCATTCTATAATGAGGGAAAAGATAACAGAATATTTTGTTTAAAACAATCTAGTTCTTACCTGATCTAAGCTGTCCACAATCCTTGCAGAAAGGAGTGCTCCTGGTAGGTCAAAATAATTATCATACAAATAGTGCTTAGCTGGGAAAAAAAAAGAAAAAAAATCAGCTCCCCCCAAAATACTTCCTTTAATTCACACTTTAAAGTTTATTTACAAAATAATAATAATAATTAATAAAAATACTGTTATTATAAGCTCCTATTTGGATTTAGCAGTAACATTGTCTGCTTCCTAATCTAATGATAATTTGTTAGGTTTTATTCAGTCTTTGAGTTTCATTCACTTAACAACTGAAAGTTGTTAATGTATACATTAGCAAGGCAGTGAGATTTTTAAAATAATTATTATAGTTCTAAAAGTAGGGGTGGAGAGGGGAGAACAGGAGTATTTTAAGAGTTAGGGCAGCATCATACAATTCTTCAAAAATTTCCTAGCAGTAAATTTTGTGGGATTGACAAGGGGAATGTATCTTAATTTCATTTACTGCATAAAATTTTCATGGCTGATTCAAGTACTGAGTAATAAAGTCAACTTACGCAATGTCCCTCGCAGTGAACTTGACCAAGTGTGGTCCCATGTGGGTACAGTCCCCCAGGTGTGGTCAGTGTGTGGCTGTGGTCCCTAAGAGGCATCTCCTCCAGCATGGAGCACCTCTCCACGAGAGGGCATCTCCAGCTGTGTCTCCAGCTACAGCCCTTTCAACATGCCTCCTCTGTTCTTTCAAATGGGTCTCTTCAAAATTCTCTCCACATGCCCTCCCTTGTGTCTTCTCCTGTGACTGCTGGCACATGTGTCCTTACACATCTCCTCCCACATCTCCAGCCACCAGCAGTCACTGCTCTATCTTAAATCAGCCAGAGCAGAAACACCACGTATTCCCCTGAGGGGTTGCAGTTTTGGCAGAAGGTACGTTGTTTTCAGACATTTACAGTATAAAAACAAGTGCCCTTCTCCAACAACCTACATATTCCAGTAAATATCTTAAAATATTTTTAAATATTTGAAGCATTTGTAGTAAGAACAAATCCTAGGCAGCACTGAAATAGCCAGAGCAATTTTGAAGAACACAGCATATCCAGATGCACGTACCTGAGCGGGAAAGCATTCCACTGACTGCACTAAAATGCTTCCATTCCCTTCTTCCGTAAGTCTCCAGGATCTCTTCAGATGTCATGCTCTTAGTACCATGGCTTGCCCTGTTTGATGCATTAAGAAGTTATTAAAAAAAAAAATGTTAACAGCTGCCAAATTACTTCTAATGCACAGTAATGTATTGAGTACTGAGATAGATAACTATGATGTTGACTTCAGATGCAGCTCTACTTAAAACTGCAAGTTTTCTAGGACCTAAGGTTTTAGCGTATGCATTACAATCCTCCACAAATTAAAAGCATACTACACAGAGCACAGACTGTTTTGGGGCATGGCTACTGTGTTTCACCTGCTGACACAATCACCCCACACTATTTAATATTCTCAGTTGTGTGAGAACGTGATAGTTGAATTACCAACATGCACTGCACAATAAAACACCGTGCACAGAGCCTATATGCCATTCCGAGGTATCGCAATACTGACAGAGTGCAAGGCAGAATGACGAAAAAACCTCCTGCCAATAGTATTAGCATCAGTCATCAGGACTAACTCTAAGTGTGTGCTGCTACTCACAATTAACAATAAAAAAAATACCCTGTATCCTTGCAGAACTGGGCAAAGAATACATTGTCAGTCATTGAAAGAATGAATTTAGCTTCAAGATCAGTATGCAGTCAGAGTCTTAGGCAGGAAAACAAGCACTAGATCTGTACTGAGCCACAGCATTAACTAATACATAGTCTGATGAAAAAGCACAGTACAAAACTCATTCTTATTGAAAATAGATATTCCTCACTGGCAGCTAACACAGAAATGTTATGAAAAAACACTTAAGAAACATTAAAAGAAACTGGGCACTAGGCTATCAGAGTATTTAAACTTTTACGTACTAATTTTGGTATATATTTATGAAAATGTTTAAAAAAACTCAGAGATATTACCTCAAAACTGTTCCATCTTCTGCAAGTTTCAGGAAGTTTCCATCTTCAAGGTCAAACACCAAGCCTTTACAACTGTATTTAATTTAATTTAAAGGAAGAAACAATGAATGCTTTCAGAGAAATGCTTCATTATATACCACAATAATGAAATGCAGTTACAGAAGCTATACAATGATGCTACACAAAAGCACCAAAATCACAACCCTTCAAACACTTCCATGTTTGAACAATGTATATATGCAAGTACATATTATTACAATGAAGACAGGATTTCACTTACATAGCAAATTCCTACTAAATAAATCCTGTTCCATTGTTGAGTTAATTCAGTGAGAGCAATCATATAGATAAGGTTGGAGGATTAAACATATAGAACATATAGAGGACATATGGAGGATTAAACATATAGAACTAAGAAATTTAGTATGTAAGTCACTTATACTATTAACAAAAAAAAACTTTTTTTCCATTACAACTTTCCTTTTCTACTATTAGTTTCATAATGTCAATCACTAATGGAGAAAGGGGCAGAAGAGCAACCTCCATGAGGCACTGAATGCCTAAGGAGCACGTGAAGCAGCAGCAATGCCTTACCAGGCAGCACTAGTAAGATGATGCACAGGCATAAGGCACTGCAGATATTCTGCTGAGTTCTTAGCTCCCCTAGGGCATTAGTAGCTTACATTTGCAAGGTGCAAGCGAATTTATGTTAGTTCGGGTTGTTTGAAATACAAGTTCAGTGTTCAACCTATAGAACAATAACAAAGACTAAAAAAAAATTTAAAAAGAAGTAACATCATCTTCATCCTCTATACAAGATACCCAAAAGAAAGCTGGGATGCCAAAAAGGCAGCATGCAGACCTGAGCCTTTTGTGGATGAAGCTGATAAGAAGCCTGGGAGAGCAGCACAGAGAGAGCTGCCAGAGCTTTGGGCCTGCATGTCCATGATAATAAACCCCCAGATCCAAAAAAGAACTGAAGTCTGGGTATCTAGATCTTAATAACAAATTGTATGCCTCCAAAGTCACAAAATGTGATGAATATAGATATATTCCTTGTCACATGAAAGAGGAAAGTAGACCTGGTTGGAAAACAGCAAGTCCTGAGTTGTGAAAACAACTGACCTTTTTATTTGTCTGCACATAACTCATTTATTTGTTCAAAAACAAGTTGTTTCTGCTGTAAAAAATGGTAATAACCAAGCCTTAAAGTCCCACCCCCCCCCACCACCTCCCCAGGCCTAGACAATAGCCTATTAAGGCTGGAATATCAAAAACCCATGTCTAAATTCCAGGTCAGAGAGTACTCAGCTAAGACCAGGAACTTGCTTTTCATTTTTTTCCACTTTGCAGCTTGGTGCCTAGTTGCCAGGAATGGCAACTCCTAAGCTTCTCCCTGGCATGTCACTGTTCCTCAGAAGACTGCTAGGATTATTCTGCCTTACACAAACAAAAACACATCTGTCAAGAGAAAAATGAAATATGACTAGCTCCTGAGAGTTACTGGATTTACCACTTGAATTGAAGATAGAAGACATAGGAGATACATAAAATGGGAAATAGAGTCAGATCAAGAACATTTATCTCAAGAGCTAGAAGCACAAGACAGAGCAAGCTTGGATATTCAGTTCAGTCTTGAAAATATCCAAGTTAGAAGTAGCTCATGACAAACACTTGCTCCAACAAGTATTTAAAGCTGTTACTTAGGGAATTTCTATTGGGCTTCACTACCATAACAACAACTGTCTATAGATAAACAAGCTATTTTCCAAGCTTTGTACAAATTACAGAAAAAATGGAAGTCTGAAGATAGCCTTCATTATTATCAACATACTTACCAGAAGTCTAAGCTCTCTGGAGTTAGATTCAGCAAGTCTTTGTCATAACCCTTCTCCGTTACCAGATACTGAGCAAAACTATCATATATTAGCTACAAATGAGAAAATACATACATTAATTATATTGATTAAATGAAATCAAAGATACTGCTCATCTAAAAAGTGGAAAGATGATAGTGTCTCTTAGGAGAAATCAAACCAGAGAGTCAGGGAGTCTGCCACTTTGTGTACTCTCAGCGCAAACTAACTCAGTGCCTGATGTTATTTCTGTGATGGCTGGAAAACAGCTCAAGACTCTCACACAACAGTTTTCGTGTAATTTTCTAGTTTGATCGAGTTTGCAGCCTTTTACCCTATGCCCCAGTTTTTCAGGATTGTTGGGAAACTAAAATGGTTACAGGTACTAGAAATCTGTGGTTACTTCCCCTTCTCCTTTTATTTCAATGTCACAGTTACCACGAAGCAACAAGTTGTTTCTGAACCAATAAACAGCTACAGTTAGAGGGTATTTTAAAAATACCCTTAAAGAATGTGCTTTGAAGGAAACAGACACCTTTTGAATAAGCTGTGGTTATTTCTAAGTTCAGAAAGAACCTTGTTAAAGCCTGGTACAGCAGCTGCGAAAATTGTGCAAGAGGCTCTATGCAGATGCTGCTAAGCCCTTAAGTAACAGAAAAATCATACATAGATAGCAACGGTTCCCTTTTCCTCATGGTTCTTTCAACCGTTCCTTTTTTTCTTTTTTAGGAAACTGTTTCAGTTTTTTTTATTACAAAAATTGTTCTTGGAATGAATATGAATTATATGTAGGAATGAGCAACATGAAGGCCAACATCGAAGGAGTTGGATGCCCAGCTGTCAGCATTTTTCAGGTTTTATTTCTAATGGAAAAGAAGGTATGGGATGTGCATGTGTCATCCTATCTAGTGTGCTGCGAGAAGGCAGAGAGTGAACTAAATTTAGTACTTTTTTATTTTTTTAAAAAACTTTCTGTTGCAAATTGTCTAATGTCTGCCTTCATCCGAGAAAATTATCAGGAAGCACGTGTATGTGTGGGTAACAGAAGGGACACGCAACACTAAGCCCAGAGTTACATACTTTTCAGCAGGAACATAAGAGCACATACATTGGAGCACTGTATGTCCCCATGATTGATCCCTCTTTTGTAAGAAAGATGCCTCTCCACAGGAAGTCAAAAAAACTGCTATGTAAAGCAATGCAGTTTTCCAAACCGGGATGCACTGTACCCTATAGCATCCCTATAGTAAAAGTGCAACACCTCAGATACGTGTTTCTGAATCGCATCCTCCAGTATCTTACAATTAATGTATGATTTGAACGGGGTGCAGAACAAATGTGATTTAGGGGAATGCGGGGAAGCTGAAGTGGGGAGGTGAGTGACACCAGGGCGCCCACGACACAGGCCAGCTACACAGCAAAGCCCTGACAGTAACAGAGAGCTAGGAATCGAGGCAGGAACCAAGGAAAGATTATCAAAAAGCTGTCAATGTGGCACGATGACAAAAATAAATAGATAAATAAACAAGAACCGCTTCCAGTTTCAGTTTCACGGCTCGGGGCAGCACCGGGCGGCAGGCGGCGGGAGCTCCCTCCGCCGGGAAGGGCAGCCCCGACAGCGGCTGCCCCCGAGGTGCTGCCGGGCCCCGCGCGGGCGCTCGGCGGGAAGATCCAGAGCCGCCTCCGCCCGCGCCTCCCGCGGGGGCCCATCGGGCTGTGCCGCGGCTCGCACGGCGGCGGCCTGCTAAGACAGCGGGCCCACGGCTGTGCGGTTTTAAAAAATACATATATAATAATTATTATTGCTGTTACTGCACGTGCTGTTTTCTCTCCGCGCTCCCGCGCGGCTGTGTACGCGAGCGGCGGCCGCGCGCGGG